>JAENRU010000411.1:0-15000 GCA_016647705.1 Eucommia ulmoides | reverse complement strand
CAAAAAATCGTTTCCTAGCAAAAGTGGTATTTTTAATCCCAAATGGACAAAGTTGAATTTTTGGGTCAAAGTTCGTATTTTTGGGCCTTCTGGGGACGTTTCGCTTAGAAGGCCATTTCAAGCCAAAAAAATGGTACTTTTCGTCAGAAACAGACGCAGTTGAATTTTCTTGTAAAACATGGTATTTTTTATCCTTTTGGGGGCATTTTGCTCAGAAGGCCGTTTCTACCCAAAAAAGTGGTACTTTTCGGCTGGAACTGACACAGGTAAATTTTCTTCGAAAACATGATATTTTTGGTCCTTCTTTTGGTGGAGTTTTGTTCAGAAGGCCGTTTCTACCCAAAAAGTGATATTTTTCGTCCGAAATGGACGAGGTTGAATTTTTGGGTCAAAGTTGGTCTTTTTGGGCCTTTTTGGGGGTATTTTGCTCGGAACGACATTTCCACAGAAAAAAGTGGTACTTTTCGTCCGGAACGGACACAGGTAAATTTTATTGCAAACCTGGTTTTTTTGGTCCTTTGCTGGCGTTTTACATAGAAGGCCGTTTCGAAACGGACACAGTTCAATTTTCTTTTGAAATATGGTATTTTTGATACATTCGGGGGTATTTTGCTCAGAAGGTCGTTTCTACCCAAAAAAATGGTATTTTTCATCCGAAATAGGCACAGTTGAATTTTGTTGCCAAACATGGTCTTTTAATGCCTTTTCGGAGGCGTTTTGTTCAAAAGATCATTTCCTTGCAAAAAAGTGGTATTTTTAATCCAAAATGGACGAGGTTTAATTTTTGGGTCAAAGTTGGTCTTTTTGGACATTCTGGGGGATTTCGCTTAGAAGGCCATTTCCACAAAAAAAAAATGGTTCTTTTCGTTAGAAACAGACATAGTTGAATTTTATTGTAAAATATAGTATATTTTATCCTTTTGGGGGCATTTTGCTCAGAAAGCCGTTTCTACAAAAAAAAATGGTACTTTTCGTCCGAAACGGACACAGGTAAATTTTCTTGCAAAACATAGTATTTTTCGTCCTTTCGGTGGAGTTTTGTTCAGAACGCCGTTTCCACCCAAAAAAGTGATATTTTTCATCCGAAACGTACACAGTTGAATTTTCATTTAAAATATGGTATTTTCGATTCTTTTGGGAGCGTTTTGCTCAGAAGGCCGTTTCCACCCAAAAAAAGTAGTATTTTTCGTTCGAAACGGACGAAGATGAATTTTGGGTCAAAGTGGGTCTTTTTGGGCCTTTTCGGGGCATTTTACTCAGAAGACCGTTTTCACCCAAAATAATGGTACTTTTCATCGGAAACATACACAGTAAATTTTTCTTGTGAAACATGGTATTTTTTATCCTTTTGGGGGCGTTTTGCTCAGAACACCGTTTCCACCCAAAAAAGGGGTATTTTTCGTCCGAAATGGACACAGTTGAATTTTGTTGCCAAACTTACTTTTGTAAGGTCTTTCGAAGGCGTTTTGTTCAAAAGGTCGCTTCCTAGTAAAAAGGTGGTTTTTTTCGTTCAAAATTGACGAAGTTGAATTTTGGGGTCAAAGTTGGTCTTTTTGGGGCGTTTTGCTCAAAAGGCCGTTTCCACCCAAAAAAGTGATATTTTTCGTTCGAAACAAATACAGTTGAATTTTCTTGCCAAACATGGTCTTTTAATGCCTTTCGGAGTTGTTTTGTTCAAAAGACCGTTTCCTAGCCCAAAAATGGTATATTTTGTCCGAAACAGATGAACTTCAATTTTCAGGTCAAAGTTGGTCTTTTAGGGCATTTTGCTCCGCAGGCTGTTTCCACCCAAAAAAGTAGTATTTTTCGTCCGAAATGGACGAAGATGAATTTTTGGGTCAAAGTTGGTCTCTTTGGGCCTTTTAGGGGCGTGTTACTCAGAAGACCATTTCCACCCAAAATAATTGTACTTATTCGTCAGAAATGGACACGGTTGAATTTTCTTGTAAAACATGGTATTTTTTATCCTTTTGGGGGCGTTTTGCTCAGAAGGCCGTTTCCAAGCAAAAAAATAGTATTTTTCGTCCGAAACGGACACTATTGAATTTTCTTGCCGTGCATGATCTCTTATGGCCTTTTGGAGTCGTTTTGGTCAAAAAATCGTTTCCAAGCAAAAAAAATGGTATTTTTCGTCTGTAATGGACGAAGTTGAATTTTCTTGCCAAACATGGTCTCTTATGGCCTTTTGGAGTCGTTTTGGTCAAAAAACTATTTTCGAGCAAAAAAATGGTACTTTTCGTCTGTAACGGACGAAGTTGAATTTTTAGGTCAAAGTTTGTCTTGTTTGGCCTTTTCGCGGCATTCTACTTAGAAGGTCGTTTCCACCAAGAAAAGTGGTATTTATCGTCTGAAACAGACGAAGTTGAATTTTTGGGTCAAAATTGGTCTTTTTGGTCCTTTTGGCGACGTTTTGCTCAGAAGGCCGTTTTCACCCAAAAAAGTGCTATTTTTCCTCCGTAACGGACGAAGTTGAATTTTCTTATAAAACAAGGTATTTTTTGTCCTTTTGGTGGCGTTTTGCTCATAATACCTTTTCCACCCAAAAAAGTAGTATTTTTCTTCTGAAACGGACACAGTTGAGTTTTCCTGCAAAACACTGTAGTTTTTATCCTTTTGGGGGCGTTCTACTCAGAAGGTCGTTTCCAAACGAAAAAGTGGTATTTTTCGTCCAAAACGGACATAGTTGAATTTTCTTGCCAAACATGGTCTTTTAAGTTCTTTCGGTGGCGTTTTGTTCAAAAGACAGTTTCCTGGCAAAAAAATGGTATTTTTCGTCCAAAACGGACGAAGTTGAATTTTTGGGTCAAAGTTGGTCTTTTTGGGCCTTTTGGTGGCGTTTTGCTTGGAAGGCCGTTTCCACCATAAAAAGTTATATTTTTCGTCCGAAACGGACACAGTTGAATTTTGTTGCCAAACTTGGTCTTTTAAGGCCTTTCGGAGGTGTTTTGTTCAAAAGACCGTTTCCTAGCAAAAAAGTGGTATTTTTCATCTGAAATGGACGAAGTTGAATTTTCGGGTCAAATTTGGTCTTTTTGGTCCTTTTCGGGGCATTTTGCACAAAAGGACGTTTCTACCCAAAAATGTGTTACTTTTCATCCAAAACAGACACAGGTAAATTTTCTAGTAAAATATGGTATTTTTGGTCCTGTTGGTCTTTTTGGGCCATTTGGTGGCGTGTTGCTCAGAAGGCCTTTTCCACCCAAAAAAAAAGGTTTTTTTTTTTCGTCCGAAACGGACGAAATTGAATTTTTGGGTCAAAGTTTGTCTTTTTGGGCCTTTCGGGGGCATTTTGCTCGGAAGGACGTTTCCACCCAAAAAAGTTGTACCTTTCATCCAAAACAGACAGAGGTAATATTTTTTGCAAAACATGGTATTTTCGTTCCTTTTGGTGGCGTTTTGCTCAGAAGGCCATTTCCACCATAAAAAGTGATAGTTTTCGTTCGAAATGGACACAGTTGAATTTTGTTTCCGAACTAGGTCTTTTAAAGCCTTTCGGAGGCGTTTTGTTCAAAAGACCGTTTCCTAGCAAAAAAGTGATATTTCTCGTCCGAAATTGACAAAGTTGAATTTTCGGGTCAAATTTGGTCTCTTTGGTCCTTTTCGAGGCATTTTGGTCAAAAGGACGTTTCCACCAAAAAATGTGTTACTTTTCGTCCAAAACAGACATAGGTAAAATTTCTAGTAAAACATGGTATTTTTGGTCCTTTTGGTGGCGTTTTTCTCAGAAAGTCGTTTCCACCCAAAAATATGGTATTTTTCGTCCGAAACGGACACAGTTGAATTTTCTTGTAAAACATGGTATTTTTTATCCTTTTGGGGGCGGTTTGCTCAGAAGGCCGTTTCCAATCAGAAAAATGGTGTTTTTCGTCTGAAACGGACACCGTTGAATTTTCTTGCCAAACATGGTCTCTTAAGGCCTTTTGGAGTCGTTTTGGTCAAAAAACCGTTTCCTAGCAAAAAAAATGGTATTTTTTGTCTGTAACGGACGAAGTTGAATTTTTAGGTCAAAGTTTGTCTTGTTTGGCCTTTTGGCGGTGTTCTGCTCTGTAGGCCGTTTCTACCAAGAAAAGTGGTATTTATCTTCCGAAACGGACGAAGTTGAATTTTTGGATCAAAGTTGGTCTTTTTGGTCCTTTTGGCGGCATTTTGTTCAGAAGGACGTTTCCACCCAAAAAAGTGCTATTTTTCGTCCGTAACGGAGGAAGTTGAATTTTCTTACAAAACAAGGTATTTTTTGTCCTTTTGGTGGTGTTTCGCTTGGAATACCATTTCCACCAAAAAAGTAGTATTTTTCTTCCGAAACGGACACGGTTGAGTTTTCCTGCAAAACATGGTATTTTTTATCCTTTTGGGGGCATTTTGCTCAAAAGGCCGTTTCCAACCAAAAAAGTGGTATTTTTCGTCCAAAACGGAAACAGTTGAATTTTTTTGACAAACATTGTCTTTTAAGGCCTTTCGGAGGCGTTTTGTTCGAAAGACAGTTTTCTATCAAAAAAGTGGTATTTTTTGTCTAAAAAGGACGAAGTTCAATTTTTGGGTCAAAGTTGGCCTTTTTTGATCTTTTGGTGGTATTTTGCTCGGAAGGCCGTTTCCACCGTAAAAAGTGGTATTTTTCATCCGAAACGGATACTGTTGAATTTTGTTTCCAAACTTGGTCTTTTAAGGCCGTTCGGAGGCGTTTTGCTCAAAAGACCGTTTCCTAACAAAAATTTGGTATTTTTCGCCCGTAACGGATGAAGTTGAATTTTGGGGTCAAAGTTGGTCTTTTTGGGCCTTTTGGTGGCGTTTGTCTCATAAGGCCTTTTCCACCCAAAAAAAAGGTTTTTTTTGTCCAAAACGGACGAGGTTGAATTTTTGGGTCAAAGTTTGTCTTCTTGGGCCTTTTGGGGGCGTTTTGCTCGGAAGGACGTTTCTACCAAAAAATGTGTTACTTTTCGTCCAAAACAAACACAGGTAAATTTTCTTGTAAAAAATGGTATTTTTGGTCCTTTTAGTGGCTTTTTTCGCAGAAGGTCGTTTCCACCCCAAAAAATGGTATTTTTCGTCCGAAACGGACACAGTTGAATTTTCTTGTAAAACATGGTATTTTTTGTCCTTTTGGGGGCGGTTTGCTCAAAAGGCCGTTTCCAATCAGAAAAATGGTGTTTTTCGTCTGAAACGGACACCGTTGAATTTTCTTGCCAAACGTGGTCTCTTAAGGCCTTTTGGAGTCGTTTTGGTCAAAAAAACCGTTTCCTAGCAAAAAAAATGGTATTTTTTGTCTGTAACGGACGAAGTTGAATTTTTAGGTCAAAGTTTGTCTTGTTTGGCCTTTTGGCGGTGTTCTGCTCTGTAGGCCGTTTCTACCAAGAAAAGTGGTATTTATCTTCCGAAACGGACGAAGTTGGATTTTTGGATCAAAGTTGGTCTTTTTGGTCCTTTTGGTGGCATTTTGTTCAGAAGGACGTTTCCACCCAAAAAAGTGCTATTTTTCGTCCATAACGGATGAAGTTGAATTTTCTTACAAAACAAGGTATTTTTTGTCCTTTTGGTGGCATTTCGCTCGGAATACCTTTTCCACCAAAAAAGTAGTATTTTTTTTCCGAAACGGACACGGTTGAGTTTTCCTGCAAAACATGGTATTTTTTATCCTTTTGGGGGCGTTTTGCTCAAAAGGCCATTTCCAACCAAAAAAGTGGTATTTTTCGTCCAAAACGGAAACAGTTAATTTTTTTTAAAAAACATTGTCTTTTAAGGCCTTTCGGAGGCGTTTTGTTCGAAAGACAGTTTCCTATCAAAAAAGTGGTATTTTTCGTCCAAAAGGACGAAGTTGAATTTTTGGATCAAAGTTGGTCTTTTTTGATCTTTTGGTGGTATTTTGCTCGGAAGGCCATTTCGACGGTAAAAAGTGGTATTTTTCGTCCGAAACGGATACTATTGAATTTTGTTGCCAAACTTGGTCTTTTAAGGCCGTTTGGAGGTGTTTTGCTCAGAAGACCGTTTCCTAACAAAAATTTGGTATTTTTCGTCCGTAACGGATGAAGTTGAATTTTGGGGTCAAAGTTGGTCTTTTGGGCCTTTTGGTGGCGTTTGTCTCATAAGGCCTTTTCCACCCAAAAAAAAAGGTTTTTTTTTGTCCAAAATGGACGAAGTTGAATTTTTGGGTCAAAGTTTGTCTTTTTGGGCCTTTTGGGGGCGTTTTGCTCGGAAGGACGTTTCCACCCAAAAAAGTGGTATTTTTTGTTCGAAACGGATACTATTGAATTTTGTTGCCAAACTTGGTCTTTTAAGGCCGTTCGGAGGCGTTTTGCTCAGAAGACCGTTTCCTAACAAAAATTTGGTATTTTTCGTCCGTAACGGATGAAGTTGAATTTTGGGGTCAAAGTTGGTCTTTTTGGGCCTTTTGGTGGCGTTTGTCTCATAAGGCCTTTTCCACCCAAAAAAAAAGGTTTTTTTTGTCCAAAACGGACGAAGTTGAATTTTTGGGTCAAAGTTTGTCTTTTTGAGCCTTTTGGGGGGCGTTTTGCTTGGAAGGATGTTTCCACCCAAAAAAGTGGTACCTTTCATCCAAACAAACACAGGTAATTTTTTTTGTAAAACATGGTATTTTTGTTCCTTTTGGTGGCGTTTTGCTCAGAAGGCCATTTCCAACATAAAAGTGGTATTTTTTTGTCCGAAATGGATACAGTTGAATTTTGTTGCCAAACTTGGTCTTTTAAGGCCTTTCGGAGGCGTTTTGTTCGAAAAGACCATTTTCTAGCAAAAAAGTGATATTTTTCATCCGAAACGGACAAAGTTGAATTTTCGGGTCAAATTTGGTCTTTTTGGTCCTTTTCGGGGCATTTTGCTCAAAAGGACGTTTCTACCCAAAAATGTGTTACTTTTCGTCCAAAACAAACACAGGTAAATTTTCTTGTAAAACATGGTATTTTGGTCCTTTTAGTGGCTTTTTTCTCAGAAGGTCGTTTCCACCCCAAAAAATGGTATTTTTCGTCCGAAACGGACACAGTTGAATTTTCTTGTAAAACATGGTATTTTTAGTCCTTTTGGGGGCGGTTTGCTCAGAAGGCCGTTTCCAATAAAAAAAATGGTGTTTTTCGTCTGAAACGGACACCGTTGAATTTTCTTGCCAAACGTGGTCTCTTAAGGCCTTTCGGAGTCGTTTTGGTCAAAAAACCGTTTCCTAGCAAAAAAATGGTATTTTTTGTCTGTAACGGACGAAGTTGAATTTTTAGGTCAAAGTTTGTCTTGTTTGGCCTTTTGGCGGTGTTCTGCTCTGTAGGCCGTTTCTACCAAGAAAAGTGGTATTTATCTTCCGAAACGGACGAAGTTGAATTTTTGGATCAAAGTTGGTCTTTTTGGTCCTTTTGGCGGCATTTTGTTCAGAAAGGACGTTTCCACCCAAAAAAGTGCTATTTTTCGTCCGTAACGGACGAAGTTGAATTTTCTTACAAAACAAGGTATTTTTTGTCCTTTTGGTGGCGTTTCGCTCGGAATACCTTTTGCACCAAAAAAAGTAGTATTTTTCTTCCGAAGTGGACACGGTCTAGTTTTCCCGCAAAACATGGTATTTTTTATCCTTTTGGGGGCGTTTTGCTCAAAAGGCCGTTTCCAACCAAAAAAGTGGTATTTTTCGTCCAAAACGGAAACAGTTGAATTTTTTTGACAAACATTGTCTTTTAAGGCCTTTCGGAGGCGTTTTGTTAGAAAGACAGTTTCCTATCAAAAAAGTGGTATTTTTCGTCCAAAATGGACGAAGTTGAATTTTTGGGTCAAAGTTTGTCTTTTTGGGCCTTTTGGGGGCGTTTTGCTCGGAAGGACGTTTCCACCCAAAAAGTGGTATTTTTTGTTCGAAACGGATACTATTGAATTTTGTTGCCAAACTTGGTCTTTTAAGGCCGTTCGGAGGCGTTTTGCTCAGAAGACCGTTTCCTAACAAAAATTTGGTATTTTTCGTCCGTAACGGATAAAGTTGAATTTTGGGGTCAAAGTTGGTCTTTTTGGGCCTTTTGGTGGCGTTTGTCTTCATAAGGCCTTTTCCACCCAAAAAAAACGGATTTTTTTTGTCCAAAACGGATGAAGTTGAATTTTTGGGTCAAAGTTTGTCTTTTTGGGCCTTTTGGGAGCGTTTTGCTCGGAAGGACGTTTCCATCCAAAAAAAGTGGTACCTTTCGTCCAAAACAAACACAGGTAACTTTTTTTGTAAAACATGGTATTTTCGTTCCTTTTGGTGGCGTTTTGCTCAGAAGGCCATTTCCACCATAAAAGTGGTATTTTTTGTCCGAAATGGATACAGTTGAATTTTGTTGCCAAACTTGGTCTTTTAATGCCTTTCGGAGGCGTTTTGTTCGAAAGACCGTTTTCTAGCAAAAAAGTGATATTTTTCGTTCGAAACAGACAAAGTTGAATTTTCGGGTCAAATTTGGTCTTTTTGGTCCTTTTCGGGGCATTTTGCTCAAAATGACGTTTCCACCCAAAAATGTGTTACTTTTCGTCCAAAAGAAACACATGTAAATTTTCTTATAAAACATGGTATTTTTGGTGCTTTTAGTGGCTTTTTTCTCAGAAGGTCGTTTCCACCCCAAAAAATGGTAGTTTTCGTCCGAAACGGACACGGTTGAATTTTCTTGTAAAACATGGTATTTTTTGTCCTTTTGGGGGCGGTTTGCTCAGAAGGCCGTTTCCAATAAAAAAAAGTGGTGTTTTTCGTCTGAAACCGACACCGTTGAATTTTCTTGCCAAACGTGGTCTCTTATGGCCTTTTGGAGTCGTTTTGGTCAAAAAACCGTTTCCTAGCAAAAAAAATGGTATTTTGTGTCTATAACGGACGAAGTTGAATTTTTAGGTCAAAGTTTGTCTTGTTTGGCCTTTTGGCGGTGTTCTGCTCTGTAGGCCGTTTCTTCCAAGAAAAGTGGTAGTTATCTTCCGAAACGGACGAAGTTGAATTTTTGGATCAAAGTTGGTCTTTTTGGTCCTTTTGGCGGCATTTTGTTCAAAAGGACGTTTCCACCCAAAAAAGTGCTATTTTTCGTCCGTAACGGACGAAGTTGAATTTTCTTACAAAACAAGGTATTTTTTGTCGTTTTGGTGGCGTTTCGCTCGGAATACCTTTTCCACCAAAAAAGTAGTATTTTTTCTTCCGAAATGGACACGGTTGAGTTTTCCCGCAAAACATGGTATTTTTTATCCTTTTGGGGGCGTTTTGCTCAAAAGGCCGTTTCCAACCAAAAAAGTGGTATTTTTCGTCCAAAACGGAAACAGTTGAATTTTTTTGACAAACATTGTCTTTTAAGGCCTTTCGGAGGCGTTTTGTTAGAAAGACAGTTTCCTATCAAAAAAGTGGTATTTTTCGTCCAAAATGGACGAAGTTGAATTTTTGGGTCAAAGTTTGTCTTTTTGGGCCTTTTGGGGGCGTTTTGCTCGGAAGGACGTTTCCACCCAAAAAAGTGGTATTTTTTGTTCGAAACGGATACTATTGAATTTTGTTGCCAAACTTGGTCTTTTAAGGCCGTTCGGAGGCGTTTTGCTCAGAAGACCGTTTCCTAACAAAAATTTGGTATTTTTCGTCCGTAACGGATGAAGTTGAATTTTGGGGTCAAAGTTGGTCTTTTTGGGCCTTTTGGTGGCAGTTTGTCTCATAAGGCCTTTTCCACCCAAAAAAAAGGTTTTTTTTTGTCCAAAACGGACGAAGTTGAATTTTTGGGTCAAAGTTTGTCTTTTTGAGCCTTTTGGGGGCGTTTTGCTCGGAAGGATGTTTCCACCCAAAAAAGTGGTACCTTTCATCCAAACAAACACAGGTAATTTTTTTTGTAAAACATGGTATTTTTGTTCCTTTTGGTGGCGTTTTGCTCAGAAGGCCATTTCCAACATAAAAGTGGTATTTTTTGTCCGAAATGGATACAGTTGAATTTTGTTGCCAAACTTGGTCTTTTAAGGCCTTTCGGAGGCGTTTTGTTCGAAAGACCGTTTTCTAGCAAAAAAGTGATATTTTTCGTCCGAAACGGACAAAGATGAATTTTTGGGTCAAATTTGGTCTTTTTGGTCCTTTTCGGGGGCATTTTGCTCAAAAGGAGGTTTCCACCCAAAAATGTGTTACTTTTCGTCCAAAACAAACACAAGTAAATTTTGTCAGAAGGTCCTTTTAGTGGCTTTTTTCTCAGAAGGTCGTTTCCACCCCAAAAAATGGTATTTTTCGTCCAAAACGGACACGGTTAAATTTTCTTGTAAAACATGGTATTTTTCGTCCTTTTGGGGGTGGTTTGCTCAGAAGGTTGTTTCCAATAAAAAAATGGTGTTTTTCGTCTGAAACGGACACCGTTGAATTTTCTTGCCAAACGTGGTCTCTTAAGGCCTTTTGGAGTTGTTTTGGTCAAAAAACTGTTTCCTAGAAAAAAAACATGGTATTTTTTGTCTGTAACGGACGAAGTTAAATTTTTAGGTCAAAGTTTGTCTTGTTTGGCCTTTTGGCGGTGTTCTGCTCTGTCGGCCGTTTCTACCAAGAAAAGTGGTATTTTCGTTCCTTTTGGTGGCGTTTTGCTCAGAAGGCCATTTCCACCATAAAAGTGGTATTTTTTGTCCGAAATGGATACAGTTGAATTTTGTTGTCAAACTTGGTCTTTTAATGCCTTTCGGAGGAGTTTTGTTCGAAAGACCGTTTTCTAGCAAAAAAGTGATATTTTTCGTTCGAAACAGACAAAGTTGAATTTTCGGGTCAAATTTGGTCTTTTCGGGGCATTTTGCTCAAAATGACGTTTCCACCCAAAAATGTGTTACTTTTCGCCCAAAAGAAACACATGTAAATTTTCTTATAAAACATGGTATTTTTGGTGCTTTTAGTGGCTTTTTTCTCAGAAGGTCGTTTCCACCCCAAAAAAATGGTAGTTTTCGTCCAAAACGGACACGGTTGAATTTTCTTGTAAAACATGGTATTTTTTGTCCTTTTGGGGGCGGTTTGCTCAGAAGGCCGTTTCCAATAAAAAAAAGTGGTGTTTTTCGTCTGAAACCGACACCGTTGAATTTTCTTGCCAAACGTGGTCTCTTATGGCCTTTTGGAGTCGTTTTGGTCAAAAAACCGTTTCCTAGCAAAAAAAAATGGTATTTTGTGTCTATAACGGACGAAGTTGAATTTTTAGGTCAAAGTTTGTCTTGTTTGGCCTTTTGGCGGTGTTCTGCTCTGTAGGCCGTTTCTTCCAAGAAAAGTGGTAGTTATCTTCCGAAACGGACGAAGTTGAATTTTTGGATCAAAGTTGGTCTTTTTGGTCCTTTTGGCGGCATTTTGTTCAAAAGGACGTTTCCACCCAAAAAAGTGCTATTTTTCGTCCGTAACGGACGAAGTCGAATTTTCTTACAAAACAAGGTATTTTTTGTCGTTTTGGTGGCGTTTCGCTCGGAATACCTTTTCCACCAAAAAAGTAGTATTTTTTTTTCCGAAATGGACACGGTTGAGTTTTCCCGCAAAACATGGTATTTTTTATCCTTTTGGGGGCGTTTTGCTCAAAAGGCCGTTTCCAACCAAAAAAGTGGTATTTTTCGTCCAAAACGGAAACAGTTGAATTTTTTTCACAAACATTGTCTTTTAAGGCCTTTCGGAGGCGTTTTGTTAGAAAAACAGTTTCCTATCAAAAAAGTGGTATTTTTCGTCCAAAATGGACGAAGTTGAATTTTTGGGTCAAAGTTTGTCTTTTTGGGCCTTTTGGGGGCGTTTTACTCGGAAGGACGTTTCCACCCAAAAAAGTGGTATTTTTTGTTCGAAACGGATACTATTGAATTTTGTTGCCAAACTTGGTCTTTTAAGGCCGTTCGGAGGCGTTTTGCTCAGAAGACCGTTTCCTAACAAAAATTTGGTATTTTTCGTCCGTAACGGATGAAGTTGAATTTTGGGGTCAAAGTTGGTCTTTTTGGGCCTTTTGGTGGCATTTGTCTCATAAGGCCTTTTCCACCCAAAAAAAAGGTTTTTTTTTGTCCAAAAACGGACGAAGTTGAATTTTTGGGTCAAAGTTGTCTTTTTGAGCCTTTTGGGGGCGTTTTGCTCGGAAGGATGTTTCCACCCAAAAAAGTGGTACCTTTCATCCAAACAAACACAGGTAATTTTTTTTGTAAAACATGGTATTTTTGTTCCTTTTGGTGGCGTTTTGCTCAGAAGGCCATTTCCAACATAAAAGTGGTATTTTTTTGTCCGAAATGGATACAGTTGAATTTTGTTGCCAAACTTGGTCTTTTAAGGCCTTTCGGAGGCGTTTTGTTCGAAAGACCGTTTTCTAGCAAAAAAGTGATATTTTTCGTCCGAAACGGACAAAGATGAATTTTTGGGTCAAATTTGGTCTTTTTGGTCCTTTTCGGGGGCATTTTGCTCAAAAGGAGGTTTCCACCCAAAAATGTGTTACTTTTCGTCCAAAACAAACACAAGTAAATTTTGTCAGAAGGTCCTTTTAGTGGCTTTTTTCTCAGAAGGTCGTTTCCACCCCAAAAAATGGTATTTTTCGTCCAAAACGGACACGGTTAAATTTTCTTGTAAAACATGGTATTTTTCGTCCTTTTGGGGGTGGTTTGCTCAGAAGGTTGTTTCCAATAAAAAAATGGTGTTTTTCGTCTGAAACGGACACCGTTGAATTTTCTTGCCAAACGTGGTCTCTTAAGGCCTTTTGGAGTCGTTTTGGTCAAAAAACTGTTTCCTAGAAAAAAAACATGGTATTTTTTGTCTGTAACGGACGAAGTTAAATTTTAGGTCAAAGTTTGTCTTGTTTGGCCTTTTGGCGGTGTTCTGCTCTGTCGGCCGTTTCTACCAAGAAAAGTGGTATTTTCGTTCCTTTTGGTGGCGTTTTGCTCAGAAGGCCATTTCCACCATAAAAGTGGTATTTTTTGTCCGAAATGGATACAGTTGAATTTTGTTGTCAAACTTGGTCTTTTAATGCCTTTCGGAGGAGTTTTGTTCGAAAGACCGTTTTCTAGCAAAAAAGTGATATTTTTCGTTCGAAAACAGACAAAGTTGAATTTTCGGGTCAAATTTGGTCTTTTCGGGGCATTTTGCTCAAAATGACGTTTCCACCCAAAAATGTGTTACTTTTCGCCCAAAAGAAACACATGTAAATTTTCTTATAAAACATGGTATTTTTGGTGCTTTTAGTGGCTTTTTTCTCAGAAGGTCGTTTCCACCCCAAAAAAATGGTAGTTTTCGTCCAAAACGGACACGGTTGAATTTTCTTGTAAAACATGGTATTTTTTGTCCTTTTGGGGGCGGTTTGCTCAGAAGGCCGTTTCCAATAAAAAAAAGTGGTGTTTTTCGTCTGAAACCGACACCGTTGAATTTTCTTGCCAAACGTGGTCTCTTATGGCCTTTTGGAGTCGTTTTGGTCAAAAAAACCGTTTCCTAGCAAAAAAAAATGGTATTTTGTGTCTATAACGGACGAAGTTGAATTTTTAGGTCAAAGTTTGTCTTGTTTGGCCTTTTGGCGGTGTTCTGCTCTGTAGGCCGTTTCTTCCAAGAAAAGTGGTAGTTATCTTCCGAAACGGACGAAGTTGAATTTTTGGATCAAAGTTGGTCTTTTTGGTCCTTTTGGCGGCATTTTGTTCAAAAGGACGTTTCCACCCAAAAAAGTGCTATTTTTCGTCCGTAACGGACGAAGTCGAATTTTCTTACAAAACAAGGTATTTTTTGTCGTTTTGGTGGCGTTTCGCTCGGAATACCTTTTCCACCAAAAAAGTAGTATTTTTTTCCCGAAATGGACACGGTTGAGTTTTCCTGCAAAACAAGGTATTTCTTATCCTTTTGGGGGCGTTTTGCTCAAAAGGCCGTTTCCAACCAAAAAAGTGGTATTTTTCGTCCAAAACGGAAACAGTTGAATTTTTTTGACAAACATTGTCTTTTAAGGCCTTTCGGAGGCGTTTTGTTAGAAAGACAGTTTCCTATCAAAAAAGTGGTATTTTTCGTCCAAAATGGACGAAGTCGAATTTTTGGGTCAACGTTTGTCTTTTTGGGCCTTTTGGGGGCGTTTTGCTCGGAAGGACGTTTCCACCCAAAAAAGTGGTATTTTTTGTTCGAAACGGATACTATTGAATTTTGTTGCCAAACTTGGTCTTGTAAGGCCGTTCGGAGGCGTTTTGCTCAGAAGACCGTTTCCTAACAAAAATTTGGTATTTTCGTCCGTAACGGATGAAGTTGAATTTGGGGTCAAAGTTGGTCTTTTTGGGCCTTTTGGTGGCGTTTGCTTCATAAGGCCTTTTCCACCCAAAAAAAGGTTTTTTTTTTGTCCAAAACGGACGAAGTTGAATTTTTGGGTCAAAGTTTGTCTTTTTGAGCCTTTTGGGGGCGTTTTGCTCGGAAGGATGTTTCCACCCAAAAAAGTGGTACCTTTCATCCAAACAAACACAGGTAATTGTTTTTGTAAAACATGGTATTTTGTTCCTTTTGGTGGCGTTTTGCTCAGAAGGCCATTTCCAACATAAAAGTGGTATTTTTTGTCCGAAATGGATACAGTTGAATTTTGTTGCCAAACTTGGTCTTTTAAGGCCTTTCGGAGGCGTTTTGTTCAACAGACCGTTTTTCTAGCAAAAAAGTGATATTTTTCGTCCGAAACAGACAAAGTTGAATTTTCGGGTCAAATTTGGTCTTTTGGTCCTTTTCGGGGCATTTTGCTCAAAAGGTCGTTTCCACCAAAAAATGTGTTACTTTCGTCCAAAACAAACACAAGTAACTTTTCTTGTAAAACATGGTAGTTTGGGTCCTTTTAGTGGCTTTTTTCTCAGAAGGTCGGTTTCCACCCCAAAAAATGGTATTTTTCGTCCAAAACGGACACGGTTGAATTTTCTTGTAAAACATGGTATTTTCGTCCTTTTGGGGTGGTTTGCTCAGAAGGTTGTTTCCAATAAAAAAAAATTGGTGTTTTTCGTCTGAAACGGACACCGTTGAATTTTCTTGCCAACGTGGTCTCTTAGGCCTTTTGGAGTCGTTTTGGTCAAAAAACTGTTTCCTAGCAAAAAAACATGGTATTTTTGTCTGTAACGGACGAAGTTAAATTTTTGGTC
>JAENRU010000319.1:167500-170324 GCA_016647705.1 Eucommia ulmoides | reverse complement strand
TTCGTTCTAAACGGACACAGTTGAATTTTCGGATCAAACTTGTTTTTTTTTTTTTGGCATTTTGGGGGCGTTTTGCTTGGAGGCTAATTTCGATCGAAACAAGTGGTATTTTTTGTCTGAAATAGACACAGTTGAATTTTCGGATCAAACTTGGGTCTTTTGGGGTATTTTGCAGAGAGGGTCGTTTCCACCCAAATAAGTTGTATTTTTTGTCCAAAACGGGCACAGTTGAATTTTCGAGTAAAATGTGGTCTTTCCGGGGCTTTTGCGGACGTTTTCTTCAAAAGGTCGTTTCCACCCAAAAAATTGGATTTTTCGTCCGAAACGGATGCTGTTGAATTTTCTGGTCAAACTTAGTCTGTTTGGGCCTTTTGTGGGATTTTTGCTCAGAAGGCCGTTTCCCCAATAAAAATGGTATTTTTCGTCCGAAACGAATGCAGCTGAATTTTCTTGTCAAACCTGGTCTTTTAGGGCATTTAGTGGGCGTTTTGCTCAAAATGTTGTTTCTACCCAAACATTTGGTATTTTTCGTCCGAAACGGACGCAGTTCAATTTTCGGATCAAACTTGGCCGTTTGGGCATTTTGGGGGCGTTTTGCTTCGAGGCTAATTTTTCTCCAAACAAGTGGTATTTTTTGTCTGAAACAAACACAGTTGAATTTTCGGATCAAACTTGGTCTTTTTGTGCTTTTAGTGGGCGTTTTGCTCTGAATGTTGTTTCCTCCCAAGCAAGTGGTATTTTTTGTCCGAAACGGACATATTTCAATTTTTCTGGTCAAGCATCGTCATTTCGGTCATTTTTGGGGCGTTTTGCTTGGAGGCTCGTTTCCATCTAAACAAGGGGTATTTTTTGTCCAAAACAGGCACAATTGAATTTTAGAGTAAAATGTGGTCTTTTTGGGCCTCTTCCTCAAAAGGTCGTTTCCACCGAAAAAGTAGGATATTTCGTCAGAAACGGACGCTGTTGAATTTTCTGGTCAAACTTAGTCTGTTTGGGCCTTTTGTGGTATTTTTGCTCAAAAGGCCGTTTCCACACTAAAAGTGGTGTTTTTCGTCCGAAACGGATGGAGTTGAATTTTCTTGTCAAACTTGGTCTTTTTGGGTATTTAGTGGGCGTTTTGCTCGGACAGTCGTTTCCACCATAAGACGGACGCAAATTACATTTAGTTCAAATTTAGTCTGTTTGGGCTTTTAGTGGGCGTTTTGCTCTGAATGTTGTTTCCACCCAAACAATTGGTATTTTTCGTCCAAAACGGACACAGTTCTATTTTTCAGGTTGAACGTCGTCCTTTTCGGTATGGTGTGGGCTTTTTGCTCAGATAGTCGTTTCCCCTATAAAAGTGGTACTTTCGTCCGGAACGGACGCAGTTGACATTCTACGTCAAACTTGGTCTTTTTGGGCTTTTATTGGGCGTTTTGCTCTGAATGTTGTTTCCTCCCAAGCAAATGGTATTTTTTGTCCGAAACGGACAGATTTCAATTTTTCTGGTGAAGCATCGTCATTTCGGGCATTTTTGGGGCGTTTTGCTTGGAGGTCGTTTCCATCTAAACAAGTGGTATTTTTTGTTCAAAACGGGCACAGTTGAATTTTAGAGTAAAATGTGGTCTCTTTGGACGTTTTCCTCAAAAGGTCGTTTCCACCGAAAAAGTAGGATATTTCGTCAGAAACGGACGCTGTTGAATTTTCTGGTCAAACTTAGTCTGTTTGGGCCTTTTGTGGGATTTTTGCTCAGAAGGCCGTTTCCACACTAAAAGTGGTATTTTTTGTCCGAAACGGATGGAGTTGAATTTTCTTGTCAAACTTGGTCTTTTTGGGTCTTTAGTGGGCGTTTTGCTCAGACAGTCGTTTCCACCATAAGACGGACGCAAATTACATTTAGGTCAAATTTGGTCTGTTTGGGCTTTTTGATGCGAACCTCACCAAGAATTAGTGAGACTCGAAACCAATTTATCGTGTCTTTGCTAGGATCGATCTAAAATCTGGATTTATAATGAAAAGAAAGAAAGGAATAACACAAAAATACAGAATGTTTGATAGAAATCTTGACCCAACGTTTATGAATGAAATGCGAACCAAAGGTATAAAATAACAAACCTCGACCCAAAGATTATAATGGAATCACGAACCGAAGTTATAGAGTTTGAACGCCACAAGAAATTCTTGATAAGTTCAAAGAAAAGTTCTATGAAGAACTCAAGAGAAAACTCTCTCAATCTGATATATTATTCAAGTAATGTGTTTTTCCCATGGCATACAACTCTCTTAAATAGGCAACCAACACAAAGGAGAGCCTAGGCTAGTGGGTGGTCAAGCACACCCTACCTTAGATAGGGGGCGGTCTTTCACACCTAGGGTTGTCCTTTTCACACAAGAAGTCTTCAACTTTAGCACACCCTATTATAGATAGTGGGTGGCCTTTCACACCTAGGGGGAGGCTACAAGAACAAAAGTCCTAGATGCCTTTCAAACTTATTACAAGATCAATACTAGAAAATAAAAAATACTAATTGGCATTGATGTCTTACAAAATGATATAAACTAAAATAAATAAGTAGAATTTCGTGGGTCTCATGTTTTGGCCCATTTAAGTTCATGACTAAGCCCATTTGCTTGCCTTTATGAGATGGATTAGGCCTTGATTGCCATTTGGGCCTAATTTGGGCATTATGACTTTAGATTCAGCCCATATATCTTGAATTAGCCCATTAAGTGCTTCTTTGATCTTCTTGGATCTTGCCCTCGTAATAGGCCCAATTGGAACATGCAGCGGATCCTTTGTTGGTGCACGTTGGTTCTCATCATCCCTCCTCTCTTCAAAAGGATT
>JAENRU010000319.1:122500-162500 GCA_016647705.1 Eucommia ulmoides | reverse complement strand
AGAAACTAATTAATGAAAAACAAGGATAGATCAAACTTGATTTTAGAACCGTGCTCTGATTACCAAATGATGTGAACCTCACCAAGAATTAGTGAGACCCGAAACTAATTTATGGTGTCTTTGCTAGGATCGATCTAAAATCTGGATTTATAATGAAAAGAAAGAAAGGAAGAACACAAAAATACAGAATGTTTGATAGAAACCTTGACCCAACGTTTATGAATGAAATGCGAACCAAAGGTATAAAATAACAAACCTCGACCCAAAGATTATAATGGAATCACGAACCGAAGTTATAGAGTTTGAACGCCACAAGAAATTCTTGATAAGTTCAAAGAAAAGTTCTATGAAGAACTCAAGAGAAAACTCTCTCAATCTGATATATTATTCAAGTAATGTGTTTTTCCCATGGAATACAACTCTCTTAAATAGGCAACCAACACAAAGGAGAGCCTAGGCTAGTGGGTGGTCAAGCACACCCTACCTTAGATAGGGGGCGGTCTTTCACACCTAGGGTTGTCCTTTTCACACAAGAAGTCTTCAACTTTAGTACACCCTATTATAGATAGTGGGTGGCCTTTCACACCTAGGGGGAGGCTACAAGAACAAAAGTCCTAGATGCCTTTCAAACTTATTACAAGATCAATACTAGAAAATAAAAAATACTAATTGGCATTGATGTCTTACAAAATGATATAAATTAAAATAAATAAGTAGAATTTCGTGGGTCTCATGTTTTGGCCCATTTAAGTTCATGACTAAGCTCATTTGCTTGCCTTTATGAGATGGATTAGGCTTTGATTGCCATTTGGGCCTAACTTGGGAATTATGACTTTAGATTCAGCCCATATATCTTGAATTAGCCCATTAAGTGCTTCTTTGATCTTCTTGGATCTTGCCATCGTAATAGGCCCAATTGGAACATGCAGCGGATCCTTTGTTGGTGCACGTTGGTTCTCATCACTTTTAGTGGGCGTTTTGCTCTGAATGTTGTTTCCACATGAGCCAGCAGTATATTTTGTCCGAAATGGATAGATTTCAATTTTTCAGGTCGAACATCGTCCTTTTGGGCATTTTGGGGGCGTTACGCTCAGAGGCTCGTTTCCATCCAAACAATTGGTATTTTTCGTCCTAAACGGACACAGTTAAATTTTCAGATCAAACTTGTTTTTTTTTTTTTTGGCATTTTGGGGGCGTTTTGCTTGGAGGCTAATTTCGATCGAAACAAGTGGTATTTTTCGTCTGAAATAGACATAGTTGAATTTCCGGATCAAACTTGGGTCTTTTTGGGTATTTTGCAGAGAGGGTCGTTTCCACCCAAACAAGTGGTATTTTTTGTCCAAAACGGGCATAGTTGAAATTTCGAGTAAAATGTGGTCTTTCTGGGGCTTTTGCGGACATCTTCCTCAAAAGGTCGTTTCTACCCAAAAAATTGGATTTTTCGTCCGAAACGGACGGTGTCGAATTTTCTGGTTAAACTTAGTCTGTTTGGGCCTTTTGCGGGATTTTTGCTCAGAAGGCCGTTTCCCCAATAAAAATGGTATTTTTCGTCCGAAACGGATGCAGCTGAATTTTCTTGTCAAACTTGGTCTTTTAGGGCATTTAGTGGGCATTTTGCTCAGAATGTTGTTTTTACCCAAACATTTGGTATTTTTCGTCCGAAACGGACGCAGTTCAATTTTTGGATCAAACTTGATCTTTTTGGGTATTTTGCACAGAGGGCCGTTTCCACCCGAACAAGTGGTATTTTTTGTCCAAAACAGGCAGAGTTGAATTTTCGAGTAAAATGTAGTCTTTTTGGGCCTTTTGTGGGCGTTTTCCTCAAAAGTTTGTTTCCACCCAAAAAGTGGTGTTTTTCGTCCGAAGCGGAAGCAGTTGAATTTTCTTGTCAAACTTAGTTTTTCTGGGCATTTAGTGGGCGTTTTTCTCAGAATGTTGTTTCCACCCAAACAATTGGTATTTTTCGTCCCAAACGGACACAGTTCAATTTTTCAGGTTGAACGTCGTCCTTTTCGGTATGTTGTGGGCTTATTGCTCAGATAGTCGTTTCCCCTATAAAAGTGGTACTTTCGTCCAGAACGGACGCAGTTGACATTCTACGTCAAACTTGGTCTTTTTGGGCTTTTAGTGGGCGTTTTGCTCTGAATGTTGTTTCCTCCCAAGCAAGGGGTATTTTTTGTCCGAAACGGACAGATTTCAATTTTTCTGGTCAAGCATCGTCATTTCGGGCATTTTTGGGGCGTTTTGCTTGGAGGCTCGTTTCCATCTAAACAAGTGGTATTTTTTGTCCAAAACGGGCACAGTTGAATTTTATAGTAAAATGTGGTCTCTTTGGGCGTTTTCCTCAAAAGGTCGTTTCCACCGAAAAAGTAGGATATTTCGTCAGAAATGGACGCTGTTGAATTTTCTGGTCAAACTTAGTCTGTTTGGGCCTTTTGTGGGATTTTTGCTCAGAAGGCCGTTTCCACACTAAAAGTGGTGTTTTTCGTCCGAAACGGATGGAGTTGAATTTCTTGTCAAACTTGGTCTTTTTGGGTATTTAGTGGGCGTTTTGCTCAGACAGTCGTTTCCACCATAAAAGTGGTACTTTCGTCCGAAAACGGACGCAAATTACATTTAGGTCAAATTTGGTCTGTTTGGGCTTTTAGTGGGCGTTTTGCTTTGAATGTTGTTTCCACACGAGCCAGCAGTATATTTTGCCCGAAACGGACAGATTTCAATTTTTCAGGTCGAACATCGTCCTCTTGGGCATTTTAGGGGCGTTACGCTCGGAGGCTCGTTTCCATCCAAACAATTGATATTTTTCGTCCCAAACGGACACAGTTGAATTTTCGGATCAAACTTGTTTGTTTTTTTTTTGCATTTTTGGGGCGTTTTGCTTGGAGGCTAATTTCGATCGAAACAAGTGGTATTTTTCGTCTGAAATTGACACAGTTGAATTTCTGGATCAAACTTGGGTCTTTTTGGGTATTTTGCAGAGAGGGTCGTTTCCACCCAAACAAGTGGTATTTTTTGTCCAAAACGGGCACAGTTGAATTTTCGAGTAAAATGTGGTCTTTCTGGGGCTTTTGCGGACGTTTTCCTCAAAAGGTCGTTTCCACCCAAAAAATTGGAATTTTCGTCCGAAACGGACGCTGTTGAATTTTCTAGTCAAACTTAGTCTGTTTGGGCCTTTTGTGGGATTTTTGCTCAAAAGGCCGTTTCCCCCAATAAAAATGGTATTTTTCGTCCGAAACGGATGCAGCTGAATTTTCTTGTCAAACTTGGTCTTTTAGGGCATTTAGTGGGCGTTTTGCTCAGAATGTTGTTTCTACCCAAACATTTGGTATTTTTCGTCCGAAACGGACACAGTTCAATTTTCGGATCAAACTTGGTGTTTTTGGGCATTTTGGGGGCGTTTTGCTTCGAGGCTAATTTCCCTCCAAACAAGTGGTATTTTTTGTCTGAAACAGACACAGTTGAATTTTCGCATCAAACTTGTTCTTTTTGGGTATTTTGCACAGAGGGCCGTTTCCACCCGAACAAGTGGTATTTTTTGTCCAAAACAGGCACAGTTGAATTTTCGAGTAAAATGTGGTCTTTTTGGGCCTTTTGTGGGCGTTTTCCTCAAAAGTTTGTTTCCACCCAAAAAGTGGTGTTTTTCGTCCGAAGCGAAAGCAGTTGAATTTTCTTGTCAAACTCAGTTTTTCTGGGCATTTATTGGGCGTTTTTGTCAGATTGTTGTTTCCACCCAAACAATTGGTATTTTTCGTCCGAAACGGACACAGTTCAATTTTTCAGGTTGAACGTCGTCCTTTTCGGTATGTTGTGGGCTTTTTGCTCAGATAGTCGTTTCCCCTATAAAAGTGGTACTTTCGTCCGGAACGGACGCAGTTGACATTCTACGTCAAACTTGGTCTTTTTGGGCTTTTAGTGGGCGTTTTGCTCTGAATGTTGTTTCCTCCCATGCAAGTGTTATTTTTTGTCCGGAACGGACAGATTTCAATTTTTCTGGTCAAGCATCGTCATTTGGGGCATTTTTGGGCCGTTTTGCTTGGAGGCTCGTTTCCATCTAAACAAGTGGTATTTTTTGTCCAAAACGGGCACAGTTGAATTTTAGAGTAAAATGTGGTCTCTTTTGGCGTTTTCCTCAAAAGGTCGTTTCCACCGAAAAAGTAGGATATTTTGTCAGAAACGGACGCTGTTGAATTTTCTGGTCAAACTTAGTCTGTTTGGGCCTTTTGTGGCATTTTTGCTCAGAAGGCCGTTTCCACACTAAAAGTGGTGTTTTTCGTCCGAAACGGATGGAGTTGAATTTTCTTGTCAAACTTGGTCTTTTTGGGTATTTATTGGGCGTTTTGCTCAGACAGTTGTTTCCACCATAAAAGTGGTACTTTCGTCCGAAAACGGACGCAAATTACATTTAGGTTAAATTTGGTCTATTTGGGCTTTTAGTGGGCGTTTTGCTCTGAATGTTGTTTGCACACGAGCCAGCAGTATATTTTGTCCGAAACGGACAGATTTCAATTTTTCAGGTCGAACATCGTCCTTTTGGGCATTTTGGGGGCATTACGCTCGGAGGCTCGTTTCCATCCAAACAATTGCTATTTTTCGTCCCAAACGGACACAGCTGAATTTTCGGATCAAACTTGTTTTTTTTTTTTTTTGCATTTTGGGGGCGTTTTGCTTGGAGGCTAATTTCGATCGAAACAAGTGGTATTTTTTGTCTGAAATAGACACAGTTGAATTTCCGGATCAAACTTGGGTCTTTTTGGGTATTTTGCAGAGAGGGTCGTTTCCACCCAAACAAGTGGTATTTTTTGTCCAAAACGGGCACAGTTGAATTTTCGAGTAAAATGTGGTCTTTCTGGGGCTTTTGCGGACATTTTCCTCAAAAGGTCGTTTCCACCCAAAAAATTGGATTTTTCGTCCGAAACGGACGCTGTTGAATTTTCTGGTCAAACTTAGTCTGTTTGGGCCTTTTGTGGGATTTTTGCTCAGAACGCCGTTTCCCCAATAAAAATGGAATTTTTCGTCCGAAACGGATGCAGCCGAATTTTCTTGTCAAACTTGGTCTTTTAGGGCATTTAGTGGGCGTTTTGCTCAGAATGTTGTTTCTACCCAAACATTTGGTATTTTTCGTCCGAAACGAACGCAGTTCAATTTTCGGATCAAACTTGGTGTTTTTGGGCATTTTGGGAGCGTTTTGCTTCGAGGCTAATTTCCCTCAAAACAAGTTGTATTTTTGTCTGAAACAGACACAGTTGAATTTTCGCATCAAACTTGTTCTTTTTGGGTATTTTGCACAGAGGTCCGTTTCCACCCGAACAAGTGCTATTTTTTGTCCAAAACAGGCACAGTTGAATTTTCGAGTAAAATGTGGTCTTTTTGGGCCTTTTGTGGGCGTTTTCCTCAAAAGTTTGTTTCCACCCAAAAAGTGGTGTTTTTCGTCCGAAGCGGAAGCAGTTGAATTTTCTTGTCAAACTCAGTTTTTCTGGGCATTTATTGGGCGTTTTTGTCAGATTGTTGTTTCCACCCAAACAATTGGTATTTTTCGTCCGAAACGGACACAGTTCAATTTTTCAGGTTGAACGTCGTCCTTTTCGGTATGTTGTGGGCTTTTTGCTCAGATAGTCGTTTCCCCTATAAAAGTGGTACTTTCGTCCGGAACGGACGCAGTTGACATTCTACGTCAAACTTGGTCTTTTTGGGCTTTTAGTGGGCGTTTTGCTCTGAATGTTGTTTCCTCCCATGCAAGTGTTATTTTTTGTCCGGAACGGACAGATTTCAATTTTTCTGGTCAAGCATCGTCATTTGGGGCATTTTTGGGCCGTTTTGCTTGGAGGCTCGTTTCCATCTAAACAAGTGGTATTTTTTGTCCAAAACGGGCACAGTTGAATTTTAGAGTAAAATGTGGTCTCTTTTGGCGTTTTCCTCAAAAGGTCGTTTCCACCGAAAAAGTAGGATATTTTGTCAGAAACGGACGCTGTTGAATTTTCTGGTCAAACTTAGTCTGTTTGGGCCTTTTGTGGGATTTTTGCTCAGAAGGCCGTTTCCACACTAAAAGTGGTGTTTTTCGTCCGAAACGGATGGAGTTGAATTTTCTTGTCAAACTTGGTCTTTTTGGGTATTTATTGGGCGTTTTGCTCAGACAGTCGTTTCCACCATAAAAGTGGTACTTTCGTCCGAAAACGGACGCAAATTACATTTAGGTTAAATTTGGTCTATTTGGGCTTTTAGTGGGCGTTTTGCTCTGAATGTTGTTTGCACACGAGCCAGCAGTATATTTTGTCCGAAACGGACAGATTTCAATTTTTCAGGTCGAACATCGTCCTTTTGGGCATTTTGGGGGCATTACGCTCGGAGGCTCGTTTCCATCCAAACAATTGCTATTTTTCGTCCCAAACGGACACAGCTGAATTTTCGGATCAAACTTGTTTTTTTTTTTTTTTGCATTTTGGGGGCGTTTTGCTTGGAGGCTAATTTCGATCGAAACAAGTGGTATTTTTTGTCTGAAATAGACACAGTTGAATTTCCGGATCAAACTTGGGTCTTTTTGGGTATTTTGCAGAGAGGGTCGTTTCCACCCAAACAAGTGGTATTTTTTGTCCAAAACGGGCACAGTTGAATTTTCGAGTAAAATGTGGTCTTTCTGGGGCTTTTGCGGACATTTTCCTCAAAAGGTCGTTTCCACCCAAAAAATTGGATTTTTCGTCCGAAACGGACGCTGTTGAATTTTCTGGTCAAACTTAGTCTGTTTGGGCCTTTTGTGGGATTTTTGCTCAGAACGCCGTTTCCCCAATAAAAATGGAATTTTTCGTCCGAAACGGATGCAGCCGAATTTTCTTGTCAAACTTGGTCTTTTAGGGCATTTAGTGGGCGTTTTGCTCAGAATGTTGTTTCTACCCAAACATTTGGTATTTTTCGTCCGAAACGAACGCAGTTCAATTTTCGGATCAAACTTGGTGTTTTTGGGCATTTTGGGAGCGTTTTGCTTCGAGGCTAATTTCCCTCAAAACAAGTTGTATTTTTTGTCTGAAACAGACACAGTTGAATTTTCGCATCAAACTTGTTCTTTTTGGGTATTTTGCACAGAGGTCCGTTTCCACCCGAACAAGTGCTATTTTTTGTCCAAAACAGGCACAGTTGAATTTTCGAGTAAAATGTGGTCTTTTTGGGCCTTTTGTGGGCGTTTTCCTCAAAAGTTTGTTTCCACCCAAAAAGTGGTGTTTTTCGTCCGAAGCGGAAGCAGTTGAATTTTCTTGTCAAACTCAGTTTTTCTGGGCATTTATTGGGCGTTTTTGTCAGATTGTTGTTTCCACCCAAACAATTGGTATTTTTCGTCCGAAACGGACACAGTTCAATTTTTCCGGTTGAATGTCGTCCTTTTCGGTATGTTGTGGGCTTTTTGCTCAGATAGTCGTTTCCCCTATAAAAGTGGTACTTTCGTCCGGAACGGACGCAGTTGACATTCTACGTTAAACTTGGTCTTTTTGGGCTTTTAGTGGGCGTTTTGCTCTGAATGTTGTTTCCTCCCAAGCAGGTTGTGTTTTTTGTCCAAAACGGACATATTTCAATTTTTCTGGTCAAGCGTCGTCATTTTGGGCATTTTTGGGGCGTTTTGCTTGGAGGCTCGTTTCCATCTAAACAAGTGGTATTTTTTGTCCAAAACGGGCACAGTTGAATTTTAGAGTAAAATGTGGTCTCTTTGGGCGTTTTCCTCAAAAGGTCGTTTCCACCAAAAAAGTAGGATATTTCGTCAGAAATGGACGCTGTTGAATTTTCTGGTCAAACTTAGTCTGTTTGGGCCGTTTGTGGGATTTTTACTCAGAAGGCCGTTTCCACACTAAAAGTGGTATTTTTCATCCGAAACGGATAGAGTTGAATTTTCTTGTCAAACCTAGCCTTTTTGGGTATTTAGTGGGCGTTTTGCTCAGACAGTTGTTTCCACCATAAAAGTGGTACTTTCGTCCGAAAACAGACGCAAATTACATTTAGGTCAAATTTGGTCTGTTTGGGCTTTTAGTGGGCGTTTTGCTCTGAATGTTGTTTCCACACGAGCCAGCAGTATATTTTGTCCGAAACGGACAGATTTCAATTTTTCAGGTCGAACATCGTCCTTTTGGGCATTTTGGGGGCGTTACGCTCGGAGGCTCGTTTCCATCCAAACAATTGCTATTTTTTGTCCCAAACGGACACAGCTGAATTTTCGGATCAAACTTGTTTTTTTTTTTTTTTTTTTGGCATTTTGAGGGCGTTTTGCTTGGAGGCTAATTTCGATCGAAACAAGTGGTATTTTTCGTCTGAAATAGACACAGTTGAATTTCCGGATCAAACTTGGGTCTTTTTGGGTATTTTGCAGAGAGGGTCGTTTCCACCCAAACAAGTGGTATTTTTTGTCCAAAACGGGCATAGTTGAATTTTCGAGTAAAATGTGGTCTTTCTGGGGCTTTTGCGGACGTTTTCCTCAGAAGGTCGTTTCCACCCAAAAAATTGGATTTTTCGTCCGAAACGGACGCTGTTGAATTTTCTGGTCAAACTTAGTCTGTTGGGGCCGTTTGTGGGATTTTTCCTCAGAAGGCCGTTCCCCCAATAAAAATGGTATTTTTCGTCCGAAATGGATGCAGCTGAATTTTCTTGTCAAACTTGGTCTTTTAGGGCATTTAGTGGGCGTTTTGCTCAGAATGTTGTTTCTACCCAAACATTTGGTATTTTTCGTCCGAAATGGACACAGTTCAATTTTCGGATCAAAGTTGGTCTTTTTGGGCATTTTGGGGGCGTTTTGTTTCGAGGCTAATTTCCATCCAAACAAGTGGTATTTTTTGTCTGAAACAGACACAGTTGAATTTTCGCATCAAACTTGTTCTTTTTGGGTATTTTGCACTGAGGGCCGTTTCCACCCGAACAAGTGCTATTTTTTGTCCAAAACAGGCACAGTTGAATTTTCGAGTAAAATGTGGTCTTTTTGGACCTTTTGTGGGCGTTTTCCTCAAAAGTTTGTTTCCACCCAAAAAGTGGTGTTTTTCGTCCGAAGCAGAAGCAGTTGAATTTTCTTGTCAAACTTAGTTTTTCTGGGCATTTAGTGGGCGTTTTTCTCAGAATGTTGTTTCCACCCAAACAATTGGTATTTTTCGTCCGAAACGGACACAGTTCAATTTTTCAGGTTGAACGTCGTCCTTTTCGGTATGTTGTGGGCTTTTTGCTCAGATAGTGGTTTCCCCTATAAAAGTGGTACTTTCGTCCGGAACGGACGCAGTTGACATTCTACGTCAAACTTGGTCTTTTTGGGCTTTTAGCGGGCGTTTTGCTCTGAATGTTGTTTCCTCCCAAGCAGGTGGTATTTTTTGTCCGAAATGGACAGATTTCAATTTTTCTGGTCAAGCGTCGTCATTTCGGGCATTTTTGGGGCGTTTTGCTTGGAGGCTCGTTTCCATCTAAACAAGTGGTAATTTTTTGTCCAAAACGGGCACAGTTGAATTTTCGAGTAAAATGTGGTCTTTCTGGGGCTTTTGCGGACGTTTTCCTCAAAAGGTCGTTTCCACTCAAAAAATTGGATATTTCGTCCGAAACGGACGCTGTTGAATTTTCTGGTCAAACTTAGTCTGTTTAGGCCTTTTGTGGGATTTTTGCTCAGAAGGCCGTTTCCCCAATAAAAATGGTATTTTTCGTCCGAAATGGATGCAGCTGAATTATCTTGTCAAACTTGGTCTTTTTGGGTATTTATTGGGCGTTTTGCTCAGACAGTCGTTTCTACCATAAAAGTGGTACTTTCGTCCAAAAACGGACGCAAATTACATTTAGGTTAAATTTGGTCTATTTGGGCTCTTAGTGGGCGTTTTGCTCTGAATGTTGTTTCCACACGAGCCAGCAGTATATTTTGTCCGAAACGGACAGATTTCAATTTTTCAGGTCGAACATCGTCCTTTTGGGCAGTTTGGGGGCGTTACGCTCGGAGGCTCGTTTCCATCCAAACAATTGATATTTTTCGTCCCAAACGGACACAGCTGAATTTTCGGATCAAACTTGTTTTTTTTTTTGGCATTTTGAGGGCGTTATGCTTGGAGGCTAATTTCGATCGAAACAAGTGGTATTTTTCGTCTGAAATAGACACTGTTGAATTTTCGGATCAAACTTGGGTCTTTTTGGGTATTTTCCAGAGAGGGTCGTTTCCACCCAAACAAGTGGTATTTTTTGTCCAAAACGGGCACAGTTGAATTTTCGAGTAAAATGTGGTCTTTCTGGGGTTTTGCGGACGTTTTCCTCAAAAGGTCGTTTCCACCCGAAAAATTGGATTTTTCGTCCGAAACGGACGCGGTTGAATTTTCTGGTCAAACTTAGTCTGTTTGGGCCTTTTGTGGGATTTTCGTTCAGAAGGCCGTTCCCCCAATAAAAATGGTATTTTTCGTCCGAAACGGATGCAGCTGAATTTTCTTGTCAAACTTGGTCTTTTAGGGCATTTTGTGGGCGTTTTGCTCAGAATGTTGTTTCTACCCAAACATTTGGTATTTTTCGTCCGAAACGGACACAGTTCAATTTTCGGATCAAACTTGGCCTTTTTGGACATTTTGGGGGCGCTTTGCTTCGAGGCTAATTTCCCTCCAAACATGTGGTATTTTTTTTCTGAAACAGACGCAGTTGAATTTTCGGATCAAACTTGTTCTTTTTGGGTATTTTGCACAGAGGGCCGTTTCTACCCAAACAAGTGCTACTTTTTGTCCAAAACAGGCACAGTTGAATTTTCGAGTAAAATGTGGTCTTTTTGGGCCTTTTGTGGGCGTTTTCCTCAAAAGTTTGTTTCCACCCAAAAAGTGGTGTTTTTCGTCCGAAGCGGAAGCAGTTGAATTTTCTTGTCAAACTTAGTTTTTCTGGGCATTTTGTGGGCGTTTTTCCCAGAATGTTGTTTCCACCCAAACAATTGGTATTTTTCGTCCGAAACGGACAGAATTCAATTTTTCAGATTGAACGTCGTGCTTTTCGGTATGTTGTGGGCTTTTTGCTCAGATAGTCGTTTCCCCTATAAAAGTGGTACTTTCGTCCGAAACGGACACAGTTGACATTCTACGTCAAACTTGGTCTTTTTGGGCTTTTAGTGGGCGTTTTGCTCAGAATGTTGTTTCCTCCCAAGCAAGTGGTATTTTTTGTCCAAAACGGACAAATTTCAATTTTTCTGGTCAAGTATCGTCATTTCGGGCATTTTTGGGGCATTTTGCTTGGAGGCTCGTTTCCATCTAAACAAGTGGTTTTTTTTTGTCCAAAACGGGCACAGTTGAATTTTAGAGTAAAATGTGGTTTCTTTGGGCGTTTTCCTCAAAAGGTCGTTTCCACCGAAAAAGTAGGATATTTCGTCAGAAACGGACGCTGTTAAATTTTCTGGTCAAACTTAATCTGTTTGGGACTTTTGTGGGATATTTGCTCAGAAGGCCGTTTCCACACTAAAAGTGGTGTTTTTCGTCCGAAACGGATGGAGTTGAATTTTCTTGCCAAACTTGGTCTTTTTGGGTATTTAGTGGGCGTTTTGCTCAGACAGTCGTTTCCACCATAAAAGTGGTACTTTCGTCTGAAAACGGACGCAAATTACATTTAGGTCAAATTTGGTCTGTTTGGGCTTTTAGTGGGCGTTTTGCTTTGAATGTTGTTTCCACACGAGCCAGCAGTATATTTTGTCCGAAACAGACAGATTTCAATTTTTCAAGTCGAACATCGTCCTTTTGGGCATTTTGGGGGCGTTACGCTCGGAGGCTCGTTTCCATCCAAACAATTGATATTTTTCGTCCCAAACGGACACAGCTGAATTTTCGGATCAAACTTGTTTTTTTTTTTGGCTTTTTGAGGGCGTTTCGCTTGGAGGCTAATTTCGATCGAAACAAGTGGTATTTTTCGTCTGAAATAGACACAGTTGAATTTCCGGATCAAACTTGGGTCTTTTTGGGTATTTTGCAGAGAGGGTCGTTTCCACCCAAACAAGTGGTATTTTTTGTCCAAAACGGGCACAGTTGAATTTTCGAGTAAAATGTGGTCTTTCTGGGGCTTTTGCGGACATTTTCCTCAAAAGGTCGTTTCCACCCAAAAATTGGATTTTTCGTCCGAAACGGACGCTGTTGAATTTTCTGGTCAAACTTAGTCTGTTTAGGCCTTTTGTGGGATTTTTGCTCAGAAGGCCGTTTCCCCAATAAAAATGGAATTTTTCACAGGCACAGTTGAATTTTCGAGTAAAATGTGGTCTTTTTGGGCCTTTTGTGGGCGTTTTCCTCAAAAGTTTGTTTCCACCCAAAAAGTGGTGTTTTTCGTCCGAAGCGGAAGCAGTTGAATTTTCTTGTCAAACTTAGTTTTTCTGGGCATTCATTGGGCGTTTTTCTCAGAATGTTGTTTCCACCCAAACAATTGGTATTTTTCGTCCGAAACGGACACAGTTTAATTTTTCAGGTTGAACGTCGTCCTTTTCGGTATGTTGTGGGCCTTTTGCTCAGATAGTCGTTTTCCCTATAAAAGTGGTACTTTCGTCCGGAACGGACGCAGTTGACATTCGACGTCAAACTTGGTCTTTTCGGGCTTTTAGTGGGCGTTTTGCTCTGAATGTTGTTTCCTCCCAAGCAAGTGGTATTTTTTGTCCGAAACGGACAGATTTCAATTTTTCTGGTCAAGCATCGTCATTTCGGGCATTTTTGGGGCGTTTTGCTTGGAGGCTCGTTTCCATCTAAACAAGTGGTATTTTTTGTCCAAAACGGGCACAGTTGAATTTTCGAGTAAAATGTGGTCTTTCTGGGGCTTTTGCGGACGTTTTCGTCAAAAGGTCGTTTCCACCCAAAAATTGGATTTTTCGTCCGAAACGGACGCTGTTGAATTTTCTGGTCAAACTTAGTCTGTATGGGCCTTTTGTGGGATTTTTGCTCAGAAGGCCGTTTCCCCAATCAAAATGGTATTTTTCGTCCGAAACAGATGCAGCTGAATTTTCTTGTCAAACTTGGTCTTTTAGGGCATTTAGTGGGCGTTTTGCTGAGAATGTTGTTTCTACCCAAACATTTGGTGTTTTTCGTCCGAAACGGACGCAGTTCAATTTTCGGATCAAACTTGGTATTTTTGGGCATTTTGGGGGCGTTTTGCTTCGAGGCTAATTTTCCTCCAAACAAGTGGTATTTTTTGTCTGAAACAGACACAGTTGAATTTTCGCATCAAACTTGTTCTTTTTGGGTATTTTGCACAGCGGGCCGTTTCCACCCGAACAAGTGGTACTTTTTGTCCAAAACTGGCACAGTTGAATTTTCGAGTAAAATGTGGTCTTTTTGGGCCTTTTGTGGGCGTTTTCCTCAAAAGTTTGTTTCCACCCAAAAAGTGGTGTTTTTCGTCCGAAGCGGAAGCAGTTGAATTTTCTTGTCAAACTTAGTTTTTCTGGGCATTTATTGGGCGTTTTTCTCAGAATGTTGTTTCCAACCAAACAATTGGTATTTTTCCTCCGAAACGGACACAGTTTAATTTTTCAGGTTGAACGCCGTCCTTTTCGGTATGTTGTGGGCTTTTTGCTCAGATGGTCGTTTCCCCTATAAAAGTGGTACTTTCGTCCGGAACGGACGCAGTTGACATTCTACGTCAAACTTGGTCTTTTTGGGCTTTTAGTGGGCGCTTTGCTCTGAATGTTGTTTCCTCCCAAGCAAGTCTTATTTTTTGTCCGAAACGGACAGATTTCAATTTTTCTGGTCAAGCATCGTCATTTCGGGAATTTTTGGGCCGTTTTGCTTGGAGGCTCGTTTCCATCTAAACAAGTGGTATTTTTTGTCCAAAACGGGCACAGTTGAATTTTAGAGTAAAATGTGGTCTCTTTTGGCGTTTTCCTCAAAAGGTCGTTTCCACCGAAAAAGTAGGATATTTCGTCAGAAACGGACGCTGTTGAATTTTCTGGTCAAACTTAGTCTGTTTGGGCCTTTTGTGGGATATTTGCTCAGAAGGCCGTTTCCACACTAAAAGTGGTGTTTTTCGTCCGAAACGGATGGAGTTGAATTTTCTTGTCAAACTTGGTCTTTTTGGGTTTTTATTGGGCATTTTGCTCAGACAGTCGTTTCCACCATAAAAGTGGTACTTTCGTCCAAAAACGGACGCAAATTACATTTAGGTTAAATTTTGTCTATTTGGGCTTTTAGTGGGCGTTTTGCTCTGAATGTTGTTTCCACACGAGTCAGCAGTATATTTTGTCCGAAACGGACAGATTTCAATTTTTCAGGTCGAACATCGTCCTTTTGGGCAGTTTGGGGGCGTTACGCTCGGAGGCTCGTTTCCATCCAAACAATTGATATTTTTCGTCCCAAACGGACACAGCTGAATTTTCGGATCAAACTTATTTTTTTTTTAGGCATTTTGAGGGCGTTATGCTTGGAGGCTAATTTCGATCGAAACAAGTGGTATTTTTCGTCTGAAATAGACACTGTTGAATTTCCAAATCAAACTTGGGTCTTTTTGGGTATTTTCCAGAGAGGGTCGTTTCCACCCAAACAAGTGGTATTTTTTGTCCAAAACGGGCACAGTTGAATTTTCGAGTAAAATGTGGTCTTTCTGGGGTTTTGCGGACGTTTTCCTCAAAAGGTCGTTACCACCCAAAAAGTTGGATTTTTCGTCCGAAACGGACGCGGTTGAATTTTCTGGTCAAACTTAGTCTGTTTGGGCCTTTTGTGGGATTTTTGTTCAGAAGGCCGTTCCCCCAATAAAAATGGTATTTTTCGTCCGAAACGGATGCAGTTGAATTTTCTTGTCAAACTTGGTCTTTTAGGGCATTTAGTGGGCGTTTTGCTCAGAATGTTGTTTCTACCCAAACATTTGGTATTTTTCGTTCGAAACGGACACAGTTCAATTTTCGGATCAAACTTGGTCTTTTTGGACATTTTGGGGGCGTTTTGCTTCGAGGCTAATTTCCCTCCAAACATGTGGTATTTTTTTTCTGAAACAGACACAGTTAAATTTTCGGATCAAACTTGTTCTTTTTGGGTATTTTGCACAGAGGGCCGTTTCTACCCGAACAAGTGCTACTTTTTGTCCAAAACAGGCACAGTTGAATTTTCGAGTAAAATGTGGTCTTTTTGGGCCTTTTGTGGGCGTTTTCCTCAAAAGTTTGTTTCCACCCAAAAAGTGGTGTTTTTCGTCCGAAGCGGAAGCAGTTGAATTTTCTTGTCAAACTTAGTTTTTCTGGGCATTTTGTGGGCGTTTTTCCCAGAATGTTGTTCCCACCCAAACAATTGGTATTTTTCGTCCGAAACGGACACAATTCAATTTTTCAGATTGAACGTCGTGCCTTTCGGTATGTTGTGGGCTTTTTGCTCAGATAGTCGTTTCCCCTATAAAAGTGGTACTTTCTTCCGGAACGGACACAGTTGACATTCTACGTCAAACTTGGTCTTTTTGGGCTTTTAGTGGGCGTTTTGCTCAGAATGTTGTTTCCTCCCAAGCAAGTGGTATTTTTGTCCAAAACGGATAAATTTCAATTTTTCTGGTCAAGCATCGTCATTTCGGGCATTTTTGGGGCATTTTGCTTGGAGGCTCGTTTCCATCTAAACAAGTGGTATTTTTTGTCCAAAACGGACACAGTTGAATTTTAGAGTAAAATGTGGTCTCTATGGGCGTTTTCCTCAAAAGGTCGTTTCCACCGAAAAAGTAGGATATTTCGTCAGAAACGGACGCTGTTGAATTTTCTGGTCAAACTTAATCTGTTTGGGCCTTTTGTGGGATATTTGCTCAGAAGGCCGTTTCCACACTAAAAGTGGTGTTTTTCGTCCGAAATAGATACAGCTGAATTATCTTGTCAAACTTGGTCTTTTTGGGTATTTATTGGGCGTTTTCTCAGACAGTCGTTTCTACCATAAAAGTGGTACTTTCGTCCAAAAACGGACGCAAATTACATTTAGGTTAAATTTGGTCTATTTGGGCTCTTAGTGGGCGTTTTGCTCTGAATGTTGTTTCCACACGAGCCAGCAGTTTATTTTGTCCGAAACGGACAGATTTCAATTTTTCAGGTCGAACATCGTCCTTTTGGGCAGTTTGGGGGCGTTACGCTCGGAGGCTCGTTTCCATCCAAACAATTGATATTTTTCGTCCCAAACGGACACAGCTGAATTTTCGGATCAAACTTGTTTTTTTTTTTGGCATTTTGAGGGCGTTATGCTTGGAGGCTAATTTCGATCGAAACAAGTGGTATTTTTCGTCTGAAATAGACACTGTTGAATTTCCAGATCAAACTTGGGTCTTTTTGGGTATTTTCCAGAGAGGGTCGTTTCCACCCAAACAAGTGGTATTTTTTGTCCAAAACGGGCACAGTTGAATTTTCGAGTAAAATGTGGTCTTTCTGGGGTTTTGCGGACGTTTTCCTCAAAAGGTCGTTTCCACCCGAAAAATTGGATTTTTCGTCCGAAACGGACGCGGTTGAATTTTCTGGTCAAACTTAGTCTGTTTGGGCCTTTTGTGGGATTTTTGTTCAGAAGGCCGTTCGCCCAATAAAAATGGTATTTTTCGTCCGAAACGGATGCAGCTGAATTTTCTTGTCAAACTTGGTCTTTAGGGCATTTAGTGAGCGTTTTGCTCAGAATGTTGTTTCTACCCAAACATTTGGTATTTTTCGTCCGAAACGGACACAGTTCAATTTTCGGATCAAACTTGGCCTTTTTGGACATTTTGGGGGCGCTTTGCTTCGAGGCTAATTTCCCTCCAAACATGTGGTATTTTTTTCCTGAAACAGACGCAGTTGAATTTTCGGATCAAACTTGTTCTTTTTGGGTATTTTGCACAGAGGGCCGTTTCTACCCAAACAAGTGCTACTTTTTGTCCAAAACAGGCACAGTTGAATTTTCGAGTAAAATGTGGTCTTTTTGGGCCTTTTGTGGGCGTTTTCCTCAAAAGTTTGTTTCCACCCAAAAAGTGGTGTTTTTCGTCCGAAGCGGAAGCAGTTGAATTTTCTTGTCAAACTTAGTTTTTCTGGGCATTTAGTGGGCGTTTTTCCCAGAATGTTGTTTCCACCCAAACAATTGGTATTTTTCGTCCGAAACGGACACAATTCAATTTTTCAGATTGAACGTCGTGCTTTTCGGTATGTTGTGGGCTTTTTGCTCAGATAGTCGTTTCCCCTATAAAAGTGGTACTTTCGTCCGAAACGGACACAGTTGACATTCTACGTTAAACTTGGTCTTTTTGGGGTTTTAGTGGGCGTTTTGCTCAGAATGTTGTTTCCTCCCAAGCAAGTGGTATTTTTTGTCCAAAACGGACAAATTTCAATTTTTCTGGTCAAGCATCGTCATTTCGGGCATTTTTGGGGCATTTTGCTTGGAGGCTCGTTTCCATCTAAACAAGTGCTATTTTTTGTCCAAAACGGGCACAGTTGAATTTTCGAGTAAAATGTGGTCTTTCTGGGGCTTTTGCGGACGTTTTCCTCACAAGGTCGTTTCCACCAAAAAAATTGGATTTTTCGTCCGAAACGGACGCTGTTGAATTTTCTAGTCAAACTTAGTCTGTTTGGGCCCTTTGTGGGATTTTTGCTTAGGAGGCCGTTTCCCCAATAAAAATGGTATTTTTCGTCCGAAACAGATGCAGCTGAATTTTCTTGTCAAACTTGATCTTTTAGGGCATTTAGTGGTCGTTTCCACCGAAAAAATAGGATATTTCGTCAGAAACGGACAGATTTCAATTTTTCTGGTCAAGCATCGTCATGTCGGGCGTTTTTGGGGCGTTTTGCTTGGAGGCTCGTTTCCATCTAAACAAGTGGTATTTTTTGTCCAAAACGGGCACAGTTGAATTTTAGAGTAAAATGTGGTCTCTTTGGGCCTTTTCCTCAAAAGGTCGTTTCCACCGAAAAAGTTGGATATTTCGTCAGAAACAGACGCTGTTGAATTTTTTGGTCAAACTTTGTCTGTTTGGGCCTTTTGTGGGATTTTTGCTCAAAAGGCCGTTTCCACACTAAAAGTGGTGTTTTTCGTCCGAAACGGATGGAGTTGAATTTTCTTGTCAAACTTGGTCTTTTTGGGTATTTAGTGGGCATTTTGCTCTGAATGTTGTTTCCTCCCAAGCAAGTGGTATTTTTTGTCCGAAACGGACAGATTTCAATTTTTCTGGTCAAGCATCGTCATGTCGGGCGTTTTTGGGGCGTTTTGCTTGGAGGCTCGTTTCCATCTAAACAAGTGGTATTTTTTGTCCCAAACGGGCACAGTTGAATTTTAGAGTAAAATGTGGTCTCTTTGGGCCTTTTCCTCAGAAGGTCGTTTCCACCGAAAAAGTAGGATATTTCGTCAGAAACAGACGCTGTTGAATTTTTTGGTCAAACTTAGTCTGTTTGGGCCTTTTGTGGAATTTTTGCTCAAAAGGCCGTTTCCACACTAAAAGTGGTGTTTTTCGTCCGAAACGGATGGAGTTGAATTTTCTTGTCAAACTTGGTCTTTTTGGGTATTTAGTGGGCGTTTTGCTCAGACAGTCGTTTCCACCATAAAAGTGGTACTTTCGTCCGAAAACGGACGCAAATTACATTTAGGTCAAATTTGGTCTGTTTGGGCTTTTAGTGGGCGTTTTGCTCTGAATGTTGTTTCCAAACGAGCCAGCAGTATATTTTGTCCGAAACGGACAGATTTCAATTTTCCAGGTCGAACATCGTCCTTTTGGGCATTTTGGGGGCGTTACGCTCGGAGGCTCGTTTCCATCCAAACAATTGGTATTTTTCGTCCTAAACGGACACAGCTGAATTTTCGGATCAAACTTGTTTTTTTTTTTTTTGGGCATTTTGAGGGCGTTTTGCTTGGAGGCTAATTTCGATCGAAACAAGTGGTATTTTTCGTCTGAAATAGACACAGTTGAATTTCCGGATCATACTTGGGTCTTTTTGGGTATTTTGCAGAGAGGGTCGTTTCCACCCAAACAAGTGGTATTTTTTGTCCAAAACGGGCACAGTTGAATTTTCGAGTAAAATGTGGTCTTTCTGGGGCTTTTGCGGACGTTTTCCTCAAAAGGTCGTTTCCACCCAAAAAATTGGATTTTTCGTCCGAAACGGACGCTGTTGAATTTTCTGGTCAAACTTAGTCTGTTTGGGCCTTTTGTGGGATTTTTCCACAGAAGGCCGTTTCCCCAATAAAAATGGTATTTTTTGTCCGAAACGGATGCAGCTGAATTTTCTTGTCAAACTTGGCCTTTTAGGGCATTTAGTGGGCGTTTTGCTCAGAAAGTTGTTTCTACCCAAACATTTGGTATTTTTCGTCCGAAACGGACACAGTTCAATTTTCGGATCAAAGTTGGTCTTTTTGGGCATTTTGGGGGCGTTTTGCTTCGAGGCTAATTTCCCTCCAAACAAGTGGTATTTTTTGTCTGAAACAGACACAGTTGAATTTTCGCATCAAACTTGTTTTTTTTTTTTTTGGGCATTTTGAGGGCGTTTTGCTTGGAGGCTAATTTCGATCGAAACAAGTGGTATTTTTCGTCTGAAATAGACACAGTTGAATTTCCGGATCATACTTGGGTCTTTTTGGGTATTTTGCAGAGAGGGTCGTTTCCACCCAAACAAGTGGTATTTTTTGTCCAAAACAGGCACAGTTGAATTTTCGAGTAAATGTGGTCTTTTTGGGCCTTTTGTGGGCGTTTTCCTCAAAAGTTTGTTTCCACCCAAAAAGTGGTGTTTTTCGTCCGAAGCAGAAGCAGTTGAATTTTCTTGTCAAACTTAGTTTTTCTGGGCATTTAGTGGGCGTTTTTCTTGGAATGTTGTTTCCACCCAAACAATTGGTATTTTTCGTCCGAAACGGACACAGTTCAATTTTTCAGGTTAAACGTCGTCATTTTCGGTATGTTGTGGGCTTTTTGCTCAGATAGTCGTTTCCCCTATAAAAGTGGTACTTTCGTCCGGAACGGACGTAGTTGACATTCTACGTCAAACTTGGTCTTTTTGGGTTTTAGTGGGCGTTTTGCTCCCAATGTTGTTTCCTCCCATGCAAGTGGTATTTTTTGTCCGAAACGGACAGATTTCAATTTTTCTGGTCAAGCATCGTCATTTCAGGCATTTTTGGGGCGTTTTGCTTGGAGGCTCGTTTCCATCTAAACAAGTGGTATTTTTTGTCCAAAACGGGCACAGTTGAATTTTCGAGTAAAATGTGGTCTTTCTGGGGCTTTTGCGGACGTTTTCCTCACAAGGTCGTTTCCACCCAAAAAATTGGATTTTTCGTCCGAAACGGACGCTGTTGAATTTTCTAGTCAAACTTAGTCTGTTTGGGCCCTTTGTGGGATTTTTGCTTAGGAGGCCGTTTCCCCAATAAAAATGGTATTTTTCGTCCGAAACGGATGCAGATGAATTTTCTTGTCAAACTTGGTCTTTTAGGGCATTTAGTTGGGCGTTTTGCTCAGAATGTTGTTTCTACCCAAACATTTGGTATTTTTCGTCTGAAACGGACGCAGTTCAATTTTCGGATCAAACTTGGTCTTTTTGGGCATTTTGGGAGCGTTTTGCTTCGAGGCTAATTTCCCTCAAAACAAGTTGTATTTTTTGTCTGAAACAGACACAGTTGAATTTTCGCATCAAACTTGTTCTTTTTGGGTATTTTGCACAGAGGGCCGTTTCCATCCGAACAAGTGGTACTTTTTGTCCAAAACAGGCACAGTTGAATTTTCGAGTAAAATGTGGTCTTTTTGGGCCTTTTGTGAGCGTTTTCCTCAAAAGTTTGTTTCCACCCAAAAAGTGGTGTTTTTCGTCCGAAGCGGAAGCAGTTGAATTTTCTTGTCAAACTTAGTTTTTCTGGGCATTCATTGGGCGTTTTTCTCAGAATGTTGTTTCCACCCAAACAATTGGTATTTTTCGTCCGAAACGGACACAGTTTAATTTTTCAGGTTGAACGTCGTCCTTTTCGGTATGTTGTGGGCCTTTTGCTCAAATAGTCGTTTTCCCTATAAAAGTGGTACTTTCGTCCGGAACGGACGCAGTTGACATTCTACGTCAAACTTGGTCTTTTCGGGCTTTTAGTGGGCGTTTTGCTCTAAATGTTGTTTCCTCCCAAGCAAGTGGTATTTTTTGTCCGAAACGGACAGATTTCAATTTTTCTGGTCAAGCATCGTCATTTCGGGCATTTTTGGGGCGTTTTGCTTGGAGGCTCGTTTCCATCTAAACAAGTGGTATTTTTTGTACAAAACGGGCACAGTTGAATTTTCGAGTAAAATGTGGTCTTTCTGGGGCTTTTGCGGACGTTTTCCTCAAAAGGTCGTTTCCACCCAAAAAATTGGATTTTTCGTCCGAAACGGACGCTGTTGAATTTTCTGGTCAAACTTAGTCTGTATGGGCCTTTTGTGGGATTTTTGCTCAGAAGGCCGTTTTCCCAATAAAAATGGTATTTTTCGTCCGAAATAGATGCAGCTGAATTTTCTTGTCCAACTTGGTCTTTTAGAGCATTTAGTGGGCGTTTTGCTGAGAATGTTGTTTCTACCCAAACATTTGGTATTTTTCGTCCGAAACGGACGCAGTTCAATTTTCGGATCAAACTTGGTGTTTTTGGGCATTTTGGGGGCGTTTTGCTTCGAGGCTAATTTCCCTCCAAACAAGTGGTATTTTTTGTCTGAAACAGACACAGTTGAATTTTCGCATCAAACTTGTTCTTTTTGGGTATTTTGCACAGATGGCCGTTTCCACCCGAACAAGTGGTATTTTTTGTCCAAACCAGGCACAGTTGAATTTTCGAGTAAAATGTGGTCTTTTTGGGCCTTTTGTGGGCGTTTTCCTCAAAAGTTTGTTTCCACCCAAAAAGTGGTGTTTTTCGTACGAAACGGAAGCAGTTGAATTTTCTTGTCAAACTTAGTTTTTCTGGGCATTTAGTGGGCGTTTTTCTCGGAATGTTGTTTCCACCCAAACAATTGGTATTTTTCGTCCGAAACGGACACAGTTCAATTTTTCAGGTTAAACGTTGTCATTTTCGGTATGTTGTGGGCTTTTTGCTCAGATAGTCGTTTCCCCTATAAAAGTGGTACTTTCGTCCGGAACGGACGTAGTTGACATTCTACGTCAAACTTGGTCTTTTTGGGCTTTTAGCAGGCGTTTTGCTCCCAATGTTGTTTCCTCCCAAGCAGGTGGTATTTTTTGTCCGAAACGGACAGATTTCAATTTTTCTGGTCAAGCGTCGTCATTTCGGGCATTTTTGGGGCGTTTTGCTTGGAGGCTCATTTCCATCTAAACAAGTGGTATTTTTTTGTCCAAAACGGGCACAGTTGAATTTTCGAGTAAAATGTGGTCTTTCTGGGGCTTTTGCGGACGTTTTCCTCAAAAGGTCGTTTCCACTCAAAAAATTGGATATTTCGTCCGAAACGGACGCTGTTGAATTTTCTGGTCAAACTTAGTCTGTTTAGGCCTTTTGTGGGATTTTTGCTCAGAAGGCCGTTTCCCCAATAAAAATGGTATTTTTCGTCCGAAACGGATGCAGCTGAATTTTCTTGTCAAACTTGGTCTTTTAGGGCATTTAGTTGGGCGTTTTGCTCAGAATGTTGTTTCTACCCAAACATTTGGTATTTTTCGTCTGAAACGGACGCAGTTCAATTTTCGGATCAAACTTGGTCTTTTTGGGCATTTTGGGAGCGTTTTGCTTCGAGGCTAATTTCCCTCAAAACAAGTTGTATTTTTTGTTTGAAACAGACACAGTTGAATTTTCGCATCAAACTTGTTCTTTTTGGGTATTTTGTACAGAGGGCCGTTTCCATCCGAACAAGTGGTATTTTTTGTCCAAAACAGGCACAGTTGAATTTTCGAGTAAAATGTGGTCTTTTTGGGCCTTTTGTGGGCGTTTTCCTCAAAAGTTTGTTTCCACCCAAAAAGTGGTGTTTTTCGTCCGAGGCGGAAGCAGTTGAATTTTCTTGTCAAACTTAGTTTGTCTGGGCATTCATTGGGCGTTTTTCTCAGAATGTTGTTTCCACCCAAACAATTGGTATTTTTCGTCCGAAACGGACACAGTTTAATTTTTCAGGTTGAACGTCGTCCTTTTCGGTATGTTGTGGGCCTTTTGCTCAAATAGTCGTTTTCCCTATAAAAGTGGTACTTTCGTCCGGAACGGACGCAGTTGACATTCTACGTCAAACTTGGTCTTTTTGGGCTTTTAGTGGGCGTTTTGCTCTTAATGTTGTTTCCTCCCAAGCAAGTGTTATTTTTTGTCCGAAACGGACAGATTTCAATTTTTCTGGTCAAGCATCGTCATTTCGGGCATTTTTGGGCCGTTTTGCTTGGAGGCTCATTTCCAACTAAACAAGTGGTATTTTTTGTCCCAAACGGGCACAGTTGAATTTTAGAGTAAAATGTGGTCTCTTTTGGCGTTTTCCTCAAAAGGTCGTTTCCACCGAAAAAGTAGGATATTTCGTCAGAAACGGACGCTGTTGAATTTTCTGGTCAAACTTAGTCTGTTTGGGCCTTTTGTGGGATTTTTGCTCAGAAGGCCGTTTCCACACTAAAAGTGGTGTTTTTCGTCCGAAACGGATGGAGTTGAATTTTCTTGTCAAACTTGGTCTTTTTGGGTATTTATTGGGCGTTTTGCTCAGACAGTCGTTTCTACCATAAAAGTGGTACTTTTGTCCAAAAACGGACGCAAATTACATTTAGGTTAAATTTGGTCTATTTGGGCTTTTAGTGGGCGTTTTGCTCTGAATGTTGTTTCCACACGAGCCAGCATTATATTTTGTCCGAAACGGACAGATTTCAATTTTTCAGGTCGAACATCGTCCTTTTGGGCAGTTTGGGGGCGTTACGCTCGGAGGCTCGTTTCCATCCAAACAATTGATATTTTTCGTCCCAAACGGACACAGCTGAATTTTCGGATCAAACTTGTTTTTTTTTTTGGCATTTTGAGGGCGTTATGCTTGGAGGCTAATTTCGATCGAAACAAGTGGTATTTTTCGTCTGAAATAGACACTGTTGAATTTCCGGATCAAACTTGGGTTTTTTTGGGTATTTTCCAGAGAGGGTCGTTTCCACCCAAACAAGTGGTATTTTTTGTCCAAAACGGGAACAATTGAATTTTCGAGTAAAATGTGGTCTTTCTGGGGTTTTGCGGACGTTTTCCTCAAAAGGTCGTTTCCACCCAAAAAATTGGATTTTTCGTCCGAAACGGACGCGGTTGAATTTTCTGGTCAAACTTAGTCTGTTTGGGCCTTTTGTGGGATTTTTGTTCAGAAGGCCGTTCCCCCAATAAAAATGGTATTTTTCGTCCGAAACGGATGCAGCTGAATTTTCTTGTCAAACTTGGTCTTTCAGGGCATTTAGTGGGCGTTTTGCTCAGAATGTTGTTTCTACCCAAACATTTGGTATTTTTCGTCCGAAACGGACACAGTTCAATTTTCGGATCAAACTTGGTCTTTTTGGACATTTTGGGGGCGTTTTGCTTCGAGGCTAATTTCCCTCCAAACATGTGGTATTTTTTTTCTGAAACAGACACAGTTGAATTTTCGGATCAAACTTGTTCTTTTTGGGTATTTTGCACAGAGGGCCATTTCTACCCGAACAAGTGCTACTTTTTGTCCAAAACAGGCACAGTTGAATTTTCGAGTAAAATGTGGTCTTTTTGGGCCTTTTGTGGGCGTTTTCCTCAAAAGTTTGTTTCTACCCAAAAAGTGGTGTTTTTCGTCCGAAGCGGAAGCAGTTGAATTTTCTTGTCAAACTTAGTTTTTCTGGGCATTTTGTGGGCGTTTTTCCCGGAATGTTGTTTCCACCCAAACAATTGGTATTTTTCGTCCGAAACGGACACAATTCAATTTTTCAGATTGAACGTCGTGCTTTTCGGTATGTTGTGGGCTTTTTGCTCAGATAGTCGTTTCCCCTATAAAAGTGGTACTTTCGTCCGGAACGGAGACAGTTGACATTCTACGTCAAACTTGGTCTTTTTGGGCTTTTAGTGGGCGTTTTGCTCAGAATGTTGTTTTCTCCCAAGCAAGTGGTATTTTTTGTCCAAAACGGACAAATTTCAATTTTTCTGGTCAAGCATCGTTATTTCGGGCATTTTTGGGGCATTTTGCTTGGAGGCTCGTTTCCATCTAAACAAGTGGTTTTTTTTTTGTCCAAAACGGGCACAGTTGAATTTTAGAGTAAAATGTGGTCTCTTTGGGCGTTTTCCTCAAAAGGTCGTTTCCACCGAAAAAGTAGGATATTTCGTCAGAAATGGACGCTGTTGAATTTTCTGGTCAAACTTAATCTGTTTGGGCCTTTTGTGGGATTTTTGCTCAGAAGGCCGTTTCCACACTAAAAGTGGTGTTTTTCGTCCGAAACGGATGGAGTTGAATTTTCTTGCCAAACTTGGTCTTTTTGGGTATTTAGTGGGCGTTTTGCTCAGATAGTCGTTTCCACCATAAAAGTGATACTTTCGTCTGAAAACGGACGCAAATTACATTTAGGTCAAATTTGGTCTGTTTGGGCTTTTAGTGGGCGTTTTGCTTTGAATGTTGTTGCCACACGAGCCAGCAGTATATTTTGTCCGAAACGGACAGATTTCAATTTTTCAAGTCGAACATCGTCCTTTTGGGCATTTTGGGGGCGTTACGCTCGGAGGCTCGTTTCCATCCAAACAATTGATATTTTTCGTCCCAAACGGACACAGCTGAATTTTTGGATCAAACTTGTTTTTTTTTTTTGGCTTTTTGAGGGCGTTTCGCTTGGAGGCTAATTTCGATCGAAACAAGTGGTATTTTTCGTCTGAAATAGACACAGTTGAATTTCCGGATCAAACTTGGGTCTTTTGGGTATTTTGCAGAGAGGGTCGTTTCCACCCAAACAAGTGGTATTTTTTGTCCAAAACGGGCACAGTTGAATTTTCGAGTAAAATGTGGTCTTTCTGGGGCTTTTGCGGACGTTTTCCTCAAAAGGTCGTTTCCACCCAAAAATTGGATTTTTCGTCCGAAACGGACGCTGTTGAATTTTCTGGTCAAACTTAGTCTGTTTAGGCCTTTTGTGGGATTTTTGCTCAGAAGGCCATTTCCCCAATAAAAATGGTATTTTTCGTCTGAAACGGATGCAGCTGAATTTTCTTGTCAAACTTGGTCTTTTAGGGCATTTAGTTGGGCGTTTTGCTCAGAATGTTGTTTCTACCCAAACATTTGGTATTTTTCGTCCGAAACGGACGCAGTTCAATTTTCGAATCAAACTTGGTCTTTTTGGGCATTTTGGGAGCGTTTTGCTTCGAGGCTAATTTCCCTCAAAACAAGTTGTATTTTTTGTCTGAAACAGACACAGTTGAATTTTCGCATCAAACTTGTTCTTTTTGGGTATTTTGTACAGAGGGCCGTTTCCATCCGAACAAGTGGTATTTTTTGTCCAAAACAGGCACAGTTGAATTTTCGAGTAAAATGTGGTCTTTTTGGGCCTTTTGTGGGCGTTTTCCTCAAAAGTTTGTTTCCACCCAAAAAGTGGTGTTTTTCGTCCGAAGCGGAAGCAGTTGAATTTTCTTGTCAAACTTAGTTTTTCTGGGCATTCATTGGGCGTTTTTCTCAGAATGTTGTTTCCACCCAAACAATTGGTATTTTTCGTCCGAAACGGACACAGTTTAATTTTTCAGGTTGAACGTCGTCCTTTTCGGTATGTTGTGGGCCTTTTGCTCAGATAGTCGTTTTCCCTATAAAAGTGGTACTTTCGTCCGGAACGGACGCAGTTGACATTCGACGTCAAACTTGGTCTTTTCGGGCTTTTAGTGGGCGTTTTGCTCTGAATGTTGTTTCCTCCCAAGCAAGTGGTATTTTTTGTCCGAAACGGACAGATTTCAATTTTTTTGGTCAAGCATCGTCATTTCGGGCATTTTTGGGGCGTTTTGCTTGGAGGCTCGTTTCCATCTAAACAAGTGGTATTTTTTGTCCAAAACGGGCACAGTTGAATTTTCGAGTCAAATGTGGTCTTTCTGGGGCTTTTGCGGACGTTTTCGTCAAAAGGTCGTTTCAACCCAAAAAATTGGATTTTTCGTCCGAAACGGATGCTGTTGAATTTTCTGGTCAAACTTAGTCTGTATGGGCCTTTTGTGGGATTTTTGCTCAGAAGGCCGTTTCCCCAATCAAAATGGTATTTTTCGTCCGAAACAGATGCAGCTGAATTTTCTTGTCAAACTTGGTCTTTTAGGGCATTTAGTGGGCGTTTTGCTGAGAATGTTGTTTCTACCCAAACATTTTGTATTTTTCGTCCGAAACGGACGCAGTTCAATTTTCGGATCAAACTTGGTGTTTTTTGGCATTTTGGGGGCGTTTTGCTTCGAGGCTAATTTCCCTCCAAACAAGTGGTATTTTTTGTCTGAAACAGACACAGTTGAATTTTCGCATCAAACTTGTTCTTTTTGGGTATTTTGCACAGAGGGCCGTTTCCACCCGAACAAGTGGTACTTTTTGTCCAAAACTGGCACAGTTGAATTTTCGAGTAAAATGTGGTCTTTTTGGGCCTTTTGTGGGCGTTTTCCTCAAAAGTTTGTTTCCACCCAAAAAGTGGTGTTTTTCGTCCGAAGCGGAAGCAGTTGAATTTTCTTGTCAAACTTAGTTTTTCTGGGCATTTATTGGGCGTTTTTCTCAGAATGTTGTTTCCAACCAAACAATTGGTATTTTTCCTCCAAAACGGACACAGTTTAATTTTTCAGGTTGAACGCCGTCCTTTTCGGTATGTTGTGGGCTTTTTGCTCAGATGGTCGTTTCCCCTATTAAAGTGGTACTTTCGTCCGGAACGGACGCAGTTGACATTCTACGTCAAACTTGGTCTTTTTGGGCTTTTAGTGGGCGCTTTGCTCTGAATGTTGTTTCCTCCCAAGCAAGTCTTATTTTTTGTCCGAAACGGATAGATTTCAATTTTTCTGGTCAAGCATCGTCATTTCGGGAATTTTTGGGCCGTTTTGCTTGGAGGCTCGTTTCCATCTAAACAAGTGGTATTTTTTGTCCAAAACGGGCACAGTTGAATTTTAGAGTAAAATGTGGTCTCTTTTGGCGTTTTCCTCAAAAGGTCGTTTCCACCGAAAAAGTAGGATATTTCGTCAGAAACGGACGCTGTTGAATTTTCTGGTCAAACTTAGTCTGTTTGGGCCTTTTGTGGGATATTTGCTCAGAAGGCCGTTTCCACACTAAAAGTGGTGTTTTTCGTCCGAAACGGATGGAGTTGAATTTTCTTGTCAAACTTGGTCTTTTTGGGTATTTATTGGGCGTTTTGCTCAGACAGTCGTTTCCACCATAAAAGTGGTACTTTCGTCCAAAAACGGACGCAAATTACATTTAGGTTAAATTTGGTCTATTTGGGCTTTTAGTGGGCGTTTTGCTCTGAATGTTGTTTCCACACGAGCCAGCATTATATTTTGTCCGAAATTGACAGATTTCAATTTTTCAGGTCGAACATCGTCCTTTTGGGCAGTTTGGGGGCGTTACGCTCGGAGGCTCGTTTCCATCCAAACAATTGATATTTTTCGTCCCAAACGGACACAGCTGAATTTTCGGATCAAACTTATTTTTTTTTTTTGGCATTTTGAGGGCGTTATGCTTGGAGGCTAATTTCGATCGAAACAAGTGGTATTTTTCGTCTGAAATAGACACTGTTGAATTTCCGGATCAAACTTGGGTCTTTTTGGGTATTTTCCAGAGAGGGTCGTTTCCACCCAAACAAGTGGTATTTTTTGTCCAAAACGGGCACAGTTGAATTTTCGAGTAAAATGTGGTCTTTCTGGGGTTTTGCGGACGTTTTCCTCAAAAGGTCGTTTCCACCCAAAAAATTGGATTTTTCGTCCGAAACGGACGCGGTTGAATTTTCTGGTCAAACTTAGTCTGTTTAGGCCTTTTGTGGGATTTTTGTTCAGAAGGCCGTTCCCCCAATAAAAATGGTATTTTTCGTCCGAAACGGATGCAGCTGAATTTTCTTGTCAAACTTGGTCTTTTAGGGCATTTAGTGGGCGTTTTGCTCAAAATGTTGTTTCTACCCAAACATTTGGTATTTTTCGTCCGAAACGGACACAGTTCAATTTTCGGATCAAACTTGGTCTTTTTGGACATTTTGGGGGCGTTTTGCTTCGAGGCTAATTTCCCTCCAAACATGTGGTATTTTTTTCTGAAACAGACACAGTTGAATTTTCGGATCAAACTTGTTCTTTTTGGGTATTTTGCACAGAGGGCCGTTTCTACCCGAACAAGTGCTACTTTTTGTCCAAAACAGGCACAGTTGAATTTTCGAGTAAAATGTGGTCTTTTTGGGCCTTTTGTGGGCGTTTTCCTCAAAAGTTTGTTTCCACCCAAAAAGTGGTGTTTTTCGTCCGAAGCGGAAGCAGTTGAATTTTCTTGTCAAACTTAGTTTTTCTGGGCATTCATTGGGCGTTTTTCTCAGAATGTTGTTTCCACCCAAACAATTGGTATTTTTCGTCCGAAACGGACACAGTTTAATTTTTCAGGTTGAACGTCGTCCTTTTCGGTATGTTGTGGGCCTTTTGCTCAGATAGTCGTTTTCCCTATAAAAGTGGTACTTTCGTCCGGAACGGACGCAGTTGACATTCGACGTCAAACTTGGTCTTTTCGGGCTTTTAGTGGGCGTTTTGCTCTGAATGTTGTTTCCTCCCAAGCAAGTGGTATTTTTTGTCCGAAACGGACAGATTTCAATTTTTTTGGTCAAGCATCGTCATTTCGGGCATTTTTGGGGCGTTTTGCTTGGAGGCTCGTTTCCATCTAAACAAGTGGTATTTTTTGTCCAAAACGGGCACAGTTGAATTTTCGAGTCAAATGTGGTCTTTCTGGGGCTTTTGCGGACGTTTTCGTCAAAAGGTCGTTTCAACCCAAAAAATTGGATTTTTCGTCCGAAACGGATGCTGTTGAATTTTCTGGTCAAACTTAGTCTGTATGGGCCTTTTGTGGGATTTTTGCTCAGAAGGCCGTTTCCCCAATCAAAATGGTATTTTTCGTCCGAAACAGATGCAGCTGAATTTTCTTGTCAAACTTGGTCTTTTAGGGCATTTAGTGGGCGTTTTGCTGAGAATGTTGTTTCTACCCAAACATTTTGTATTTTTCGTCCGAAACGGACGCAGTTCAATTTTCGGATCAAACTTGGTGTTTTTTGGCATTTTGGGGGCGTTTTGCTTCGAGGCTAATTTCCCTCCAAACAAGTGGTATTTTTTGTCTGAAACAGACACAGTTGAATTTTCGCATCAAACTTGTTCTTTTTGGGTATTTTGCACAGAGGGCCGTTTCCACCCGAACAAGTGGTACTTTTTGTCCAAAACTGGCACAGTTGAATTTTCGAGTAAAATGTGGTCTTTTTGGGCCTTTTGTGGGCGTTTTCCTCAAAAGTTTGTTTCCACCCAAAAAGTGGTGTTTTTCGTCCGAAGCGGAAGCAGTTGAATTTTCTTGTCAAACTTAGTTTTTCTGGGCATTTATTGGGCGTTTTTCTCAGAATGTTGTTTCCAACCAAACAATTGGTATTTTTCCTCCAAAACGGACACAGTTTAATTTTTCAGGTTGAACGCCGTCCTTTTCGGTATGTTGTGGGCTTTTTGCTCAGATGGTCGTTTCCCCTATTAAAGTGGTACTTTCGTCCGGAACGGACGCAGTTGACATTCTACGTCAAACTTGGTCTTTTTGGGCTTTTAGTGGGCGCTTTGCTCTGAATGTTGTTTCCTCCCAAGCAAGTCTTATTTTTTGTCCGAAACGGATAGATTTCAATTTTTCTGGTCAAGCATCGTCATTTCGGGAATTTTTGGGCCGTTTTGCTTGGAGGCTCGTTTCCATCTAAACAAGTGGTATTTTTTGTCCAAAACGGGCACAGTTGAATTTTAGAGTAAAATGTGGTCTCTTTTGGCGTTTTCCTCAAAAGGTCGTTTCCACCGAAAAAGTAGGATATTTCGTCAGAAACGGACGCTGTTGAATTTTCTGGTCAAACTTAGTCTGTTTGGGCCTTTTGTGGGATATTTGCTCAGAAGGCCGTTTCCACACTAAAAGTGGTGTTTTTCGTCCGAAACGGATGGAGTTGAATTTTCTTGTCAAACTTGGTCTTTTTGGGTATTTATTGGGCGTTTTGCTCAGACAGTCGTTTCCACCATAAAAGTGGTACTTTCGTCCAAAAACGGACGCAAATTACATTTAGGTTAAATTTGGTCTATTTGGGCTTTTAGTGGGCGTTTTGCTCTGAATGTTGTTTCCACACGAGCCAGCATTATATTTTGTCCGAAATTGACAGATTTCAATTTTTCAGGTCGAACATCGTCCTTTTGGGCAGTTTGGGGGCGTTACGCTCGGAGGCTCGTTTCCATCCAAACAATTGATATTTTTCGTCCCAAACGGACACAGCTGAATTTTCGGATCAAACTTATTTTTTTTTTTTGGCATTTTGAGGGCGTTATGCTTGGAGGCTAATTTCGATCGAAACAAGTGGTATTTTTCGTCTGAAATAGACACTGTTGAATTTCCGGATCAAACTTGGGTCTTTTTGGGTATTTTCCAGAGAGGGTCGTTTCCACCCAAACAAGTGGTATTTTTTGTCCAAAACGGGCACAGTTGAATTTTCGAGTAAAATGTGGTCTTTCTGGGGTTTTGCGGACGTTTTCCTCAAAAGGTCGTTTCCACCCAAAAAATTGGATTTTTCGTCCGAAACGGACGCGGTTGAATTTTCTGGTCAAACTTAGTCTGTTTAGGCCTTTTGTGGGATTTTTGTTCAGAAGGCCGTTCCCCCAATAAAAATGGTATTTTTCGTCCGAAACGGATGCAGCTGAATTTTCTTGTCAAACTTGGTCTTTTAGGGCATTTAGTGGGCGTTTTGCTCAGAATGTTGTTTCTACCCAAACATTTGGTATTTTTCGTCCGAAACGGACACAGTTCAATTTTCGGATCAAACTTGGTCTTTTTGGACATTTTGGGGGCGTTTTGCTTCGAGGCTAATTTCCCTCCAAACATGTGGTATTTTTTTCTGAAACAGACACAGTTGAATTTTCGGATCAAACTTGTTCTTTTTGGGTATTTTGCACAGAGGGCCGTTTCTACCCGAACAAGTGCTACTTTTTGTCCAAAACAGGCACAGTTGAATTTTCGAGTAAAATGTGGTCTTTTTGGGCCTTTTGTGGGCGTTTTCCTCAAAAGTTTGTTTCCACCCAAAAAGTGGTGTTTTTCGTCCGAAGCGGAAGCAGTTGAATTTTCTTGTCAAACTTAGTTTTTCTGGGCATTTTGTGGGCGTTTTTCCCCGAATGTTGTTTCCACCCAAACAATTGGTATTTTTCGTCCGAAACGGACACAATTCAATTTTTCAGATTGAACGTCGTGCTTTTCGGTATGTTGTGGGCTTTTTGCTCAGATAGTCGTTTCCCCTATAAAAGTGGTACTTTCGTCCGGAACGGACACAGTTGACATTCTACGTCAAACTTGGTCTTTTTGGGCTTTTAGTGGGCGTTTTGCTCAGAATGTTGTTTCCTCCCAAGCAAGTGGTATTTTTGTCCAAAACGGACAAATTTCAATTTTTCTGGTCAAGCATCGTCATTTCGGGCATTTTTGGGGCATTTTGCTTGGAGGCTCGTTTCCATCTAAACAAGTGGTATTTTTTGTCCAAAACGGGCACAGTTGAATTTTAGAGTAAAATGTGGTCTCTATGGGCGTTTTCCTCAAAAGGTCGTTTCCACCGAAAAAGTAGGATATTTTGTCAGAAATGGACGCTGTTGAATTTTCTGGTCAAACTTAATCTGTTTGGGCCTTTTGTGTGATTTTTGCTCAGAAGGCCGTTTCCACACTAAAAGTGGTGTTTTTCGTCCGTAACGGATGGAGTTGAATTTTCTTGCCAAACTTGGTCTTTTTGGGTATTTAGTGGGCGTTTTGCTCAGACAGTCGTTTCCACCATAAAAGTGGTACTTTCGTCTGAAAACGGACGCAAATTACATTTAGGTCAAATTTGGTCTGTTTGGGCTTTTAGTGGGCGTTTTGCTCTGAATGTTGTTTCCACACGAGCCAGCAGTATATTTTGTCCGAAACGGACAGATTTCAATTTTTCAGGTCGAACAATGTCCTTTTGGGCATTTTGGGGGCCTTACGCTCGGAGGCTCGTTTCCATCCAAACAATTGATATTTTTCATCCCAAACGGACATAACTGAATTTTCGGATCAAACTTGTTTTTTTTTTTTTGGCATTTTACGGGCGTTTTGCTTGGAGGCTAATTTCGATCGAAACAAGTGGTATTTTTCGTCTGAAATAGACAGTTGAATTTCCGGATCAAACTTGGGTATTTTTGGGTATTTTGCAGAGAGGGTCGTTTCCACTCAAACAAGTGGTATTTTTTGTCCAAAACGGGCACAGTTGAATTTTCGATGAAAATGTGGTCTTTCTTGGGCTTTTGCGGACGTTTTCCTCAAAAGGTCGTTTCCACCCAAAAAATTGGATTTTTCGTCCGAAACGGACGCTGTTGAATTTTCTGGTCAAACTTAGTTTGTTTGGGCCTTTTGTGGGATTTTTGCTCAGAAGGCCGTTTTCCCAATAAAAATGGTATTTTTCGTCCGAAACGGATGCAGCTGAATTTTCTTGTCAAACTTGGTCATTTAGGGCATTTAGTGGGCGTTTTACTCAGATTGTTGTTTCTACCCAAACATTTGGTATTTTTCGTCCGAAACGGACACAGTTCAATTTTCGGATCAAACTTGGTCTTTTTGGACATTTTTGGGGCGTTTTGCTTCGAGGCTAATTTCCCTCCGAACAAGTGGTATTTTTGGGTATTTAGTGGTCTTTTTGGGTATTTAGTGGGAGTTTTGCTCAGACAGTCGTTTCCACCATAAAAGTGGTACTTTCGTCCGAAAACGGACGCAAATTACATTTAGGTCAAATTTGGTCTGTTTGGGCTTTTAGTAGGCGTTTTCCTCTGAATGTTGTTTCCACACAAGCCAGCAGTATATTTTGTCCGAAACGGACAGATTTCAATTTTTCAGGTCGAACATCGTCCTTTTGGGCATTTTGGGGGTGTTACGCTCGGAGGCTCGTTTCCATCCAAACAATTGGTATTTTTCGTCCTAATCGGACACAGCTGAATTTTCGGATCAAACTTGTTTGTTTTTTTTTTTGGCATTTTGGGGGCGTTTTGCTTGGAGGTTAATTTCCATCGAAACAAGTGGTATTTTTCGTCTGAAATAGACACAGTTGAATTTCCGGATCAAACTTGGGTCTTTTTGGGTATTTTGCAGAGAGGGTTGTTTTCACCCAAACAAGTGGTATTTTTTGTCCATAACGGCCACAGTTGAATTTTCGAGGAAAATGTGGTCTTTCTGGGGCTTTTGCGGACGTCTTCCTCAAAAGGTCGTTTCCACCCAAAAAATTGGATTTTTCGTCCGAAACGGACGCTGTTGAATTTTCTGGTCAAACTTAGTCTGTTTGGCCCTTTTGTGGGATTTTCGCTCAGAAGGCCGTTTCCCCAATAAAAATGATATTTTTTGTCCGAAACGGATGCAGCTGAATTTTCTTGTCCAACTTGGTGTTTTAGGGCATTTAGTGGGCGTTTTGCAAAGAATGTTGTTTCTACCCAAACATTTGGTATTTTTCGTCCGAAACGGACACAGTTCAATTTTTCAGGTTGAACGTCGTCCTTTTCGGTATGTTGTGGGCTTTTTGCTCAGATAGCCGTTTCCCCTATAAAAGTGGTACTTTCATCCGGAACGGACGCAGTTGACATTCTACGTCAAACTTGGTCTTTTTGGGCTTTTAGGGGACGTTTTGCTCTGAATGTTGTTTCCTCCCAAGCAAGTTGTATTTTTTGTCCAAAACGGACAGATTTCAATTTTTCTGGTCAAGCATCGTCATTTCGGGCATTTTTGGGGAGTTTTGCTTGGAGGCTCATTTCCATCTAAACAAGTGGTATGTTTTGTCCAAAACGGGCACAGTTGAATTTTATAGTAAAATGTGGTCTCTTTGGGCCTTTTCCTCAAAAGGTCGTTTCCACCGAAAAAGTAGGATATTTCGTCATAAACGGACGCTGTTGAATTTTTTGGTCAAACTTAGTATGTTTGGGCCTTTTGTGGGATTTTTGCTCAGAAGGCCGTTTCCACACTAAAAGTGGTGTTTTTCGTCCGAAACGGATGGAGTTGAATTTTCTTGTCAAACTTGGTCTTTTTGGGTATTTAGTGGGCGTTTTGCTCAGACAGTCGTTTCCACCATAAAAGTGGTACTTTCGTCCGAAAACGGACGCAAATTACAATTAGGTCAAATTTGGTCTGTTTGGGCTTTTAGTAGGCGTTTTCCTCTGAATGTTGTTTCCACACAAGCCAGCAGTATATTTTGTCCGAAACGGACAGATTTCAATTTTTCAGGTCGAACATCGTCCTTTTGGGCATTTTGGGGGCGTTACGCTCGGAGGCTCGTTTCCATCCAAACAATTGGTATTTTTCGTCCCAAACGGACACAGCTGAATTTTCGGATCACACTTGTTTTTTTTTTGTTCGCATTTTGGGGGCGTTTTGCTTGGAGGTTAATTTCGATCGAAACAAGTGGTATTTTTCGTCTGAAATAGACACAGTTGACTTTTCGGATCAAACTTGGGTCTTTTTGGGTATTTTCCAGAGAGGGTCGTTTCCACCCAAACAAGTGGTATTTTTTGTCCAAAACGGGCGCAGTTGAATTTTCGAGGAAAATGTGGTCTTTCTGGGGCTTTTGCGGACGTCTTCCTCAAAAAGGTCGTTTCCACCCGAAAAATTGGATTTTTCGTCCGAAACGGACACTGTTGAATTTTCTGGTCAAACTTAGTCTGTTTGGGCCTTTTGTGGGATTTTGGCTCAGAAGGCCGTTTCCCCAATAAAAATGGTATTTTTCGTCCGAAACGGATGCAGCTGAATTTTCTTGTCAAACTTAGTCTTTTAGGGCATTTAGGGGGCGTTTTGCTCAGAATGTTGTTTCTACCCAAACATTTGGTATTTTTCGTCCGAAACGGACACAGTTCAATTTTCGGATCAAACTTGGTCTTTTTGGGCGTTTTGCTCAGACAGTCGTTTCCACCATAAAAGTGGTACTTTCGTCCGAAAACGGACGCAAATTACATTTAGGTAAAATTTGGTCTGTTTGGGCTTTTAGTAGGCGTTTTCCTCTGAATGTTGTTTCCACACGAGCCAGCAGTATATTTTGTCCGAAACGGACCGATTTCAATTTTTCAGGTCGAACATCGTCCTTTTGGGCATTTTGGGGGCGTTACGCTCGGAGGCTCGTTTCCATCCAAACAATTGATATTTTTCGTCCCAAACGCTGAATTTTCGGATCAAACTTGTTTTGTTTTTTTTTTTGGCATTTTGAGGGCGTTTTGCTTGCAGGCTAATTTCGATCGAAAGAGGTGGTATTTTTCATCTGAGATAGACACAGTTGAATTACTGGATCAAACTTGGGTCTTTTTGGGTATTTTGCAGAGAGGGTCGTTTCCACCCAAACAAGTGGTATTTTTTGTCCAAAACGAGCACAGTTGAATTTTCGAGGAAAATGTGGTCTTTCTGGGGCTTTTGCGGACGTCTTCCTCAAAAGGTCGTTTCTACCCAAAAAATTGGATTTTTCGTCCGAAACGGACGCTGTTCAATTTTCTGGTCAAACTTAGTCTGTTTGGGCCTTTTTTGGGATTTTGGCTCAGAAGGCCGTTTCCCAAATAAGAATGGTATTTTTCGTCCGAAACGGATGCAGCTGAATTTTCTTCTCAAACTTGGTCTTTTAGGGCATTTAGTGGGCGTTTTGCTCAGAATGTTGTTTCTACCCAAACATTTGGTATTTTTCGTCCGAAACGGACACAGTTCAATTTTCGGATCAAACTTGGTCTTTTTGGGCATTTTTGGGGCGTTTTGCTTCGAGGCTAATTTCCCTCCGAACAAGTGGTATTTTATGTCTGAAACAGACACAGTTGAATTTTCGCATCAAAACGTGTTCTTTTTGGGTATTTTGCACAGAGGGCCGTTTCCACCCGAACAAGTGGTATTTTTTGTCCAAAATAGGCACAGTTGAATTTTCGAGTAAAATGTGGTCTTTTTGGGCCTTTTGTGGGCGTTTTCCTCAAAAGTTTGTTTCCACGCAAAAAGTGGTGTTTTTCGTCCGACGCGGAAGCAGTTGAATTTTCTTGTCAAACTTAGTTTTTCTTGGCATTTAGTGGGCGTTTTTCTCAGAATGTTGTTTCCACCCAAACAATTGGTATTTTTCGTGCGAAACGGACACAGTTCAATTTTTCAGGTTAAACGTCGTCCTTTTCGGTATGTTGTTGGCTTTTTGCTCAAATAGTCGTTTCCCCTATTAAAGTGGTACTTTCGTCCGGAACGGATGCAGTTGACATTCTACGTCAAACTTGGTATTTTTGGGCTTTTAGTGGGCGTTTTGCTCTGAATGTTGTTTCCTCCCAAGCAAGTTGTATTTTTTGTCCGAAACGGACAGATTTCAATTTTTCTGGTCAAGCATCGTCATTTCGTGCATTTTTGGTGCGTTTTGCTTGGAGGCTCGTTTCCATCTAAACAAGTGGTATTTTTTGTCCAAAACGGGCACAAATGAATTTTAGAGTAAAATGTGGTCTCTTTGGGCCTTTTCCTCAAAAGGTCGTTTCCACCGAAAGAGTAGGATATTTCGTCAGAAACGGACGCTGTTGAATTTTCTGGTCAAACTTAGTCTGTTTGTGCCTTTTGTGGGATTTTTGCTCAGAAGGCCGTTTCCACACTAAAAGTGGTGTTTTTCATTCGAAACGGATGGAGTTTAATTTTCTTGTCAAACTTGGTCTTTTTGGGTATTTAGTGGGCATTTCGCTCAGACAGTCGTTTCCACCATAAAAGTGGTACTTTCGTCCGAAAACGAACGCAAATTACATTTAGGTCAAATTTGGTCTGTTTGGGCTTTTAGTGGGCGTTTTGCTCTAAATGTTGTTTCCACACGAGCCAGCAGTATATTTTTTCCGAAACGGACAGATTTCAATTTTTCAGGTCGAACATCGTCGTTTTGGGCATTTTGGGGGCGTTACGTACGGAGGCTCGTTTCCATCCAAACAATTGGTATTTTTCGTCCCAAACGGACACAGCTGAATTTTCGGATCAAACTTGTTTTTTTCTTTTTGGCATTTTGGGGGCGTTTTGCTTAGAGGCTAATTTCGATCGAAACAAGTGGTATTTTTCGTCTGAAATAGACACAGTTGAATTTTCGGATCAAACTTGGTGATGAGAACCAACGTGCACCAACAAAGGATCCGCTGCATGTTCCAATTGGGCCTGGCAAGATCCAAGATGATCAAAGAAGCACTTAATGGGCTAATTCAAGATATATGGGCTGAATCTAAAGTCATAATGCCCAAGTTAGGCCCAAATGGCAATCAAGACCTAATCCATCTCATAAAGGCAAGCAAATGGGCTTAGTCATGAACTTAAATGGGCCAAAACATGAGACCCACGAAATTCTACTTATTTATTTTAGTTTATATCATTTTGTAAGACATCAATGCCAATTAGTATTTTTATTTTCTAGTATTGATTTTGTAATAAGTTTGAAAGGCATCTAGGACTTTTGTTCTTGTAGCCTCCCCCTAGGTGTGAAAGGCCACCCACTATGTATAGTAGGGTGTGCTAAAGTTGAAGACTTCTTGTGTGAAAAGGACAACCCTAGGTGTGAAAGACCGCCCCCTATCTAAGGTAGGGTGTGCTTGACCACCCACTAGCCTAGGCTCTCCTTTGTGTTGGTTGCCTATTTAAGAGAGTTGTATTCCATGGGAAAAACACATTACTTGAATAATATATCAGATTGAGAGAGTTTTCTCTTGAGTTCTTCATAGAACTTTTCTTTGAACTTATCAAGAATTTCTTGTGGCGTTCAAACTCTATAACTTCGGTTCGTGATTCCATTATAATCTTTGGGTCGAGATTTGTTATTTTATACCTTTGGTTCGCGTTTCATTCATAAACGTTGGGTCAAAGTTTCTATCAAACATTCTGTATTTTTGTGTTCTTCCTTTCTTTCTTTTTATTTATAAATCCAGATTTTAGATTGATCCTAGCAAAGACACCATCAATTGGTTTCGGGTCTCACTAATTCTTGGTGAGGTTCGCATCATTTGGTATCAGAGCACGGTTCTAAAATCAGGTTTGATCTATCCTTTTTTTTCATTAATTAGTTTCTTTTATTTCATCTTCAATTCTATTCAGATCTTGTTTAAGTCTTCAATTTTGTTCAGATCTCGTTTAAAGCTTCAATTCTGTTCAGATCTTGTTAAGTTTTCAAATCTGTTCAGATCTTGTTTAAAGTCTTCAAATTTGTTGGATATTATTTAAGGTTATTGTCATCATCATTTAAAAAAAAAAAAAAAAACGAAAATCCTGCAGCTAAAAAAAAAAAAAAAAAAAAAAAAACAGAAACAGAAACAAAACAAAAAAAAAAAAACGAAAATCCTGCAGCCAAAAAGAGAGTATATTCTTCTTGATCGATTCCATAACTTATCCTTTGTGTTGACCTTGTTCGTTTTGTTTTCTTTCCTAAATTTCATTCTTAGTGAAGTGAATCACAGAGTTTGGATTGTTGCGAGAAATTCTGATTGAGATAGGTTAAGTTCAATAAAGAACTAAAAGAGGAAGTTACGAGTGGAAAAAGACAAGAGAGTGTGAGTAACATACTTTGAGTGCACGTAAGGGAGTGTGTGAGGACTTATTCTCTAATATTTCTATTTTCAAGATATGTCTTCCAGGGGTAACACATCAAACAAGGAAGGAGGGGAAGTGACGACCACCATGTTGCAGGCTATGCAACAACAATTTGAACGCATAAATGTGGTGTTTAATGAAATGCAGGATCGGATGGATAAGCAAGACGCTGCTATTGCCGCTTGGCGTGAGGGGCAGCCCCAAGGAGTCCCAAATACTAGAAGAAGGCAAGAAAGGTGTGCCCACGTGGAAAATTCTGATGGTGACCACGAGGATGAGTTCGAAAATAATGAAGAGCAATCTTCATTGAACAGTGAAGGTTGGTTCGTGCCAAGGGCAGAAAGACGTGGTAGAGTTTTCCGCAGAGATCCAAGATGGCGAGATGGGCTTGACCGAAACCTTGGGAACATAAAAATGAAGATACCTTCGTTCCAAGGGAAAAATGACCCTGAAGCTTACTTGGAGTGGGAGAAAAGGTGGAGTTGATTTTTGAGTG
>JAENRU010000319.1:17500-117500 GCA_016647705.1 Eucommia ulmoides | reverse complement strand
GCAGAGAGGGTCGTTTCCACCCAAACAAGTGGTATTTTTTGTCCAAAACGGGCACAGTTGAATTTTCGAGTAAAACGTGGTCTTTCTGGGGCTTTTGCGGACGACTTTCTCAAAAGGTCGTTTCCACCCAAAAAATTGGATATTTCGTCAGAAACGGACGCTGTTGAATTTTCTGGTCAAACTTAGTCTGTTTGGGCCTTTTGTGGGATTTTTGCTCAGAAGGCCGTTTCCCCAATAAAAATGGTATTTTTCGTCCGAAACGGATGCAGATGAATTTTCTTGTCAAACTTGGTCTTTTAGGGCATTTAGTGGGCGTTTTGCTCAGAATGTTGTTTCTACCCAAACATTTGGTATTTTTCGTCCGAAACGGACACAGTTCAATTTTCGGATCAAACTTGGTCTTTTTGGGCATTTTTGGGGCGTTTTGCTTCGAGGCTAATTTCCCTCCAAACAAGTGGTATTTTTTGTCTGAAACAGACACAGTTGAATTTTCGGATCAAACTTGTTCTTTTTGGGTATTTTGCACAGAGGGCCGTTTCCACCCGAACAAGTGGTATTTTTTGTCCAAAATAGGCACAGTTGAATTTTCGAGTAAAATGTGGTCTTTTTGAGCCTTTTGTGGGCGTTTTCCTCAAAAGTTGGTTTCCACCCAAAAAGTGGTGTTTTTCGTCCGAAGCGGAAGCAGTTGAATTTTCTTGTCAAACTTAGTTTTTCTGGGCATTTAGTGGGCGTTTTTCTCAGAATGTTGTTTCCACCCAAACAATTGGTATTTTTCGTCCGAAACGGACACAGTTCAATTTTTTAGGTTAAACGTCGTCCTTTTCGGTATGTTGTGGGCTTTTTGCTCAGATAGTCGTTTCCCCTATAAAAGTGGTACTTTCGTCCGGAACGGACGCAGTTGACATTCTACGTCAAACTTGGTAATTGTGGGCTTTTAGTAGGCGTTTTGCTCTGAATGTTGTTCCTCCCAAGCAAGTGGTATTTTTTGTCCGAAACGGACAGATTTCAATTTTTATGGTTAAGCATCGTCATCTCGGGCATTTTCGGGGCGTTTTGCTTGGAGGCTCGTTTCCATCTAAACAAGTGGTATTTTTTGTTCGAAACTGGCACAGTTGAATTTTAGAGTAAAATGTGGTCCCTTTGGGCGTTTTCCTCAAAAGGTCGTTTCCACCCAAAAAAATTGGATTTTTCGTCCGAAACGGACGCTGTTGAATTTTCTGGTCAAACTTAGTCTGTTTGGGCCTTTTGTGGGATTTTCGCTCAGAAGGCCGTTTCCCCAATAAAAATGGTATTTTTCGTCCGAAACGGATGCAGCTGAATTTTCTTGTCAAACTTGTTCTTTTGGGGCATTTAGTGGGCGTTTTTCTCATAATGTTGTTTCTCCCCAAACATTTGGTATTTTTCGTCCGAAACGGACACAGTTCAATTTTCGGATCAAACTTGGTCTTTTTGGGCATTTTTGGGGCGTTTTGCTTCGAGGCTAATTTCCCTCCAAACAAGTGGTATTTTTTGTCTGAAACAGACACAGTTGAATTTTCGGATCAAACTTGTTCTTTTTGGGTATTTTGCACAGAGGGCCGTTTCCACCCGAACAAGTGGTATTTTTTCTCCAAAACAGGCACAGTTGAATTTTCGAGTAAAATGCGGTCTTTTTGGGCCTTTTGTGAGCGTTTTCCTCAAAAGTTGGTTTCCACCCAAAAAGTGGTGTTTTTCGTCCGAAGCGGAAGCAGTTGAATTTTCTTGTCAAACTTAGTTTTTCTGGGCATTTAGTGGGCGTTTTTCTCAGAATGTTGTTTCCACCCAAACAATTGGTATTTTTCGTCCGAAACGGACACAGTTCAATTTTTTAGGTTAAACGTCGTCCTTTTCGGTATGTTATGGGCTTTTTGCTCAGATAGTCGTTTCCCCTATAAAAGTGGTACTTTCGTCCGGAACGGACACAGTTGACATTCTATGTCAAAATTGGTCTTTTTGGGCTTTTAGTGGGCGTTTTGCTCTGAATGTTGTTTCCTCCCAAGCAAGTGGTATTTTTTGTCCGAAACGGACAGATTTCAATTTTTCTGGTCAAGCATCGTCATGTCGGGCGTTTTTGGGGCATGTTGCCTGGAGGCTCGTTTCCATCTAAACAAGTGGTATTTTTTGTCCGAAACGGGCACAGTTGAATTTTAGAGTAAAATGTGGTCTCTTTGGGCGTTTTCCTCAAAAGGTTGTTTCCACCGAAAAAGTAGAATATTTCGTCAGAAACGGACGCTGTTGAATTTTCTGGTCAAACTTAGTCTGTTTGTGCCTTTTGTGGGATTTTTGCTCACAAGGCCGTTTCCACACTAAAAGTGGTGTTTTTCGTCCGAAACGGATGGAGTTGAATTTGCTTGTCAAACTTGGTCTTTTTGGGTATTTAGTGGGCGTTTTGCTCAGACAGTCGTTTCCACCATAAAAGTGGTACTTTCGTCCGAAAAGGGACGCAAATTACATTTAGGTCAAATTTGGTCTGTTTTGGCTTTTAGTGGGCGTTTTGCTCTAAATGTTGTTTCCACACGAGCCAGCAGTATATTTTGTCCGAAACGGACAGATTTCAATTTTTCAGGTCGAACATCGTCCTTTTGGGCATTTTAGGGGCGTTACGCTCGGAGGCTCGTTTCCATCCAAACAATTGGTATTTTTCGTCCTAAACGGACACAGCTGAATTTTCAGATCAAACTTGTTTTGTTTTTTTTTTGGCATTTTGGGGGTGTTTTGCTTGGAGGCTAATTTCGATCGAAACAAGTGGTATTTTTCGTTTGAAATAGACACAGTTGAATTTCTGGATCAAACTTGGGTCATTTTGGGTATTTTGCAGAGAGGGTCGTTTCCACCCAAACAAGTGGTATTTTTTTGTCCAAAACGGGCACAGTTGAATTTTCGAGGAAAATGTTGTCTTTCTGGGGCTTTTGCGGACGACTTCCTCAAAAGGTTGTTTCCACCCGAAAAATTGGATTTTTCGTCCGAAACGGACGTTGTTGAATTTTCCGGTCAAACTTAGTCTGTTTTGGGCCTTTTATGGGATTTTCGCTCAGAAGGCCGTTTCCCCAATAAAAATGGTTTTTTTTTCGTCCGAAACGGATGCAGCTGAATTTTCTTGTCAAACTTGGTCTTTTAGGGCATTTAGTGGGCGTTTTGCTCAGAATGTTGTTTCTACCCAAACATTTGGTATTTTTCGTCCGAAACAGACACAGTTCAATTTTCGGATCAAACTTGGTCTTTTTGGGCATTTTTGGGGCGTTTTGCTTCGAGGCTAATTTCCCTCCGAACAAGTGGTATTTTTTGTCTGCAACAGACACAGTTGAATTTTCGAATCAAACTTGTTCTTTTTGGGTATTTTGCACAGAGGGCCGTTTCCACCCGAACAAGTGGTATTTTTTGTCTAAAACAGGCACAGTTGAATTTTCGAGTAAAATGTGGTCTTTTTGGGCCTTTTGTGGGCGTTTTCCTCAAAAGTTGGTTTCCACCCAAAAAGTGGTGTTTTTCGTCCTGAACGGAAGCAGTTGAATTTTCTTGTCAAACTTAGTTTTTCTGGGCATTTAGTGGGCGTTTTTCTCAGAATGTTGTTTCCACCCAAACAATTGGTATTTTTCGTCCGAAACGAACACAGTTCAATTTTTCAGGTTAAACGTCGTCCTTTTCGGTATGTTGTAGGCTTTTTGCTCATATAGTCGTTTCCCCTATAAAAGTGGTACTTTCGTCCGGAACGGACGCAGTTGACATTCTACGTCAAACTTGGTATTTGTGGGCTTTTAGTGGGCGTTTTGCTCTGAATGTTGTTTCCTCCCAAGCAAGTGGTATTTTTTGTCCGAAACGGACAGATTTCAATTTTTCTGGTCAAGCATCGTCATTTCGGGCATTTTCGGGGCGTTTTGCTTGGAGGCTTGTTTCCATCTAAACAAGTGGTATTTTTTGTCCGAAACGGGCACAGTTGAATTTTAGAGTAAAATGTGGTCTCTTTGGGTGTTTTCCTCAAAAGGTCGTTTCCACCCAAAAAAATTGGATTTTTCGTCCGAAACGGACGCTGTTGAATTTTCTGGTCAAACTTAGTCTGTTTGGGCCTTTTGTGGGATTTTCGCTCAGAAGGCCGTTTCTCCAATAAAAATGGTATTTTTCGTCCGAAACGGGCACAGTTGAATTTTAGAGTAAAATGTGGTCTCTCTGGGCGTTTTCCTCAAAAGGTCGTTTCCACCGAAAAAGTAGGATATTTCGTCAGAAACGGACGCTGTTGAATTTTCTAGTTAAACTTAGTCTGTTTGGGCCTTTTGTTGGATTTTCGCTCAGAAGAACGTTTCTCCAATAAAAATGGTATTTTTCGTCCGAAACGGGCACAGTTGAATTTTAGAGTAAAATGTGGTCTCTTTGGGTGTTTTCCTCAAAAGGTCGTTTCCACCCAAAAAAATTGGATTTTTCGTCCGAAACGGACGCTGTTGAATTTTCTGGTCAAACTTAGTCTGTTTGGGCCTTTTGTGGGATTTTCGCTCAGAAGGCCGTTTCTCCAATAAAAATGGTATTTTTCGTCCGAAACGGATGCAGCTGAATTTTCTTGTCAAACTTGGCCTTTTGGGGCATTTAGTGGGCGTTTTTCTCAGAATGTTGTTTCTACCCAAACATTTGGTATTTTTCGTCCGAAACGGACACAGTTCAATTTTCGGATCAAACTTGGTCTTTTTGGGCATTTTTGGGGCGTTTTGCTTCGAGGCTAATTTCCCTCCAAACAAGTGGTATTTTTTGTCTGAAACAGACACAGTTGAATTTTCGGATCAAACTTGTTCTTTTTGGGTATTTTGCACAGAGGGCCGTTTCCACCCGAACAAGTGGTATTTTTTCTCCAAAACAGGCACAGTTGAATTTTCGAGTAAAATGTGGTCTTTTTGGGCCTTTTGTGGGCGTTTTCCTCAAAAGTTGGTTTCCACCCAAAAAGTGGTGTTTTTCGTCCGAAGCGGAAGCAGTTGAATTTTCTTGTCAAACTTAGTTTTTCTGGGCATTTAGTGGGCGTTTTTCTCAGAATGTTGTTTCCACCCAAACAATTGGTATTTTTCGTCCGAAACGGACACAGTTCAATTTTTTAGGTTAAACGTCGTCCTTTTCGGTATGTTGTGGGCTTTTTGCTCAGATAGTCGTTTCCCCTATAAAAGTGGTACTTTCGTCCGGAACGGACGCAGTTGACATTCTACGTCAAACTTGGTAATTGTGGGCTTTTAGTAGGCGTTTTTCTCTGAATGTTGTTCCTCCCAAGCAAGTGGTATTTTTTGTCCGAAACGGACATATTTCAATTTTTCTGGTCAAGCATCGTCATTTCGGGCATTTTCGGGGCTTTTTGCTTGGAGGCTCGTTTCCATCTAAACAAGTGGTATTTTTTGTCCGAAACGGGCACAGTTGAATTTTAGAGAAAAATGTGGTCTCTTTGGGCGTTTTCCTCAAAAGGTCGTTTCCACCGAAAAAGTAGGATATTTCGTCAGAAACGGACGCTGTTGAATTTTTTGGTCAAACTTAGTCTGTTTGGGCCTTTTGTGGGATTTTCGCTCAGAAGGCCGTTTCCCCAATAAAAATGGTATTTTTCGTCCGAAACGGATGCAGCTGAATTTTCTTGTCAATCTTGGTCGTTTAGGGCATTTAGTGGGCGTTTTGCTCAGAATGTTGTTTCTACCCAAACATTTGGTATTTTTCGTCCGAAACGGTCACAGTTCAATTTTCGGATCAAACTTGGTCTTTTTGTGCATTTTGGGGGCGTTTTGCTTCGAGGCTAATTTCCCTCCAAACAAGTGATATTTCTTGTCTGAATCAGACACAGTTGAATTTTCGGATCAAACTTGTTCTTTTTGGGTATTTTGCACAGAGGGCCGTTTCCACCCGAACAAGTGGTATTTTTTGTCCAAAACAGGCACAGTTGATTTTCGAGTAAAATGTGGTCTTTTTGGGCCTTTTGTGGGCGTTTTCCTCAAAAGTTTCTTTCCACCCAAAAAGTGGTGTTTTTCGTCCGTAGCGGAAGCAGTTGAATTTTCTTGTCAAACTTAGTTTTTCTGGGCATTTAGTGGGCGTTTTTCTTAGAATGTTGTTTCCACCCAAACAATTGGTATTTTTCGTCTGAAACGGACACAGTTCAAATTTTCAGGTTAAACGTCGTCCTTTTCGGTATGTTGTAGGCTTTTTGCTCAGATAGTCGTTTCCCCTATAAAAGTGGTACTTTCGTCCGGAACGGACGCAGTTGACATTCTACGTCAAACTTGGTATTTTTGGGCTTTTAGTGGGCGTTTTGCTCTGAATGTTGTTTCCTCCAAAGTAAGTGGTATTTTTTGTCCGAAAGGGACAGATTTCAATTTTTCTGGTCAAGCATCGTCATGTCGGGCGTTTTTGGGGCGTTTTGCTTGGAGGCTCGTTTCCATCTAAACAAGTGGTATTTTTTGTCCGAAACGGGCACAGTTGAATTTTAGAGTAAAATGTGGTCTCTTTGGGCGTTTTCCTCAAAAGGTTGTTTCCACCGAAAAAGTAGGATATTTCGTCAGAAACGAAGGCTGTTGAATTTTCTAGTCAAACTTAGTATGTTTGGGCCTTTTGTGGGATTTTTGCTCAGAAGGCCGTTTCCACACTAAAAGTGGTGTTTTTCGTCCGAAACGGATGGAGTTGAATTTTCTTGTCAAACTTGGTCTTTTTGGGTATTTAGTGGGCGTTTTGCTCAGACAGTCGTTTGCACCATAAAAGTGGTACTTTCGTCCGAAAACGGACGCAAATTACATTTAGGTCAAAGTTGGTCTGTTTGGGCTTTTAGTTGGCGTTTTGCTCTGAATGTTGTTTCCACACGAGCCAGCAGTATATTTTGTCCGAAACGTACAGATTTCAATTTTTCAGGTCGAACATCGTCCTTTTGGGCATTTTAGGGGCGTTACGCTCGGAGGCTCGTTTCCATTCAAACAATTGGTATTTTTCGTCCTAAACGGACACAGCTGAATTTTCGGATCCAACTTGTTTTTTTTTTTTTTTTGGTATTTTGGGGGCGTTTTGCTTGGAGGTTAATTTCGATCGAAACAAGTGGTATTTTTCGTCTGAAATAGACACAGTTGAATTTCCGAATCAAACTTGGGTCTTTTTGGGTATTTTGCAGAGAGGGTCGTTTCCACCCAAAAAAATTGGATTTTTCGTCCGAAACGGACGCTGTTGAATTTTCTGGTCAAACTTAGTCTGTTTGGGCCTTTTGTGGGATTTTCGCTCAGAAGGCCGTTTCCCCAACAAAAATGGTATTTTTCGTCCGAAACGGATGCAGCTGAATTTTCTTGTGAAACTTGGTCTTTCAGGGCATTTAGTGGGCGTTTTGCTCAGAATGTTGTTTCTACCCAAACATTTGGTATTTTTCGTCCGAAACGGACATAGTTCAATTTTCGGATCAAACTTGGTATTTTTGGGCATTTTTGGGACGTTTTGCTTCGAGGCTAATTTCCCTACGAACAAGTGGTATTTTTTGTCTGAAACAGACACAGTTGAATTTTCGAATCAAACTTGTTCTTTTTGGGTATTTTGCACAGAGGGCCGTTTCCACCCGAACAAGTGGTATTTTTTGTCCAAAACAGGCACAGTTGAATTTTCGAGTAAAATGTGATCTTTTTGGGCCTTTTGTGGGCGTTTTCCTCAAAAGTTTGTTTCCACCCAAAAAGTGGTGTTTTTCGTCTGAAACGGAAGCAGTTGAATTTTCTTGTCAAACTTAGTTTTTCTGGGCATTTAGTGGGCGTTTTTCTCAGAATGTTGTTTCCACCCAAACAATTGGTATTTTTCGTCTGAAACGGACACAGTTCAATTTTTCAGGTTAAACGTCGTCCATTTCGGTATGTTGTGGGCTTTTTGCTCAGATAGTCGTTTCCCCTATAAAAGTGGTACTTTCGTCCGGAACGGACGCAGTTGACATTCTACGTCAAACTTGGTATTTGTGGGCTTTTAGTGGGCGTTTTGCTCTGAATGTTGTTTCCTCCCAAGCAAGTGGTATTTTTTGTCCGAAACGGACAGATTTCAATTTTTATGGTTAAGCATCGTCATCTCGGGCATTTTCGGGGCGTTTTGCTTGGAGGCTCGTTTCCATCTAAACAAGTGGTATTTTTTGTTCGAAACTGGCACAGTTGAATTTTAGAGTAAAATGTGGTCCCTTTGGGCGTTTTCCTCAAAAGGTCGTTTCCACCCAAAAAAATTGGATTTTTCGTCCGAAACGGACGCTGTTGAATTTTCTGGTCAAACTTAGTCTGTTTGGGCCTTTTGTGGGATTTTCGCTCAGAAGGCCGTTTCCCCAATAAAAATGGTATTTTTCGTCCGAAACGGATGCAGCTGAATTTTCTTGTCAAACTTGGTCTTTTGGGGCATTTAGTGGGCGTTTTTCTCATAATGTTGTTTCTACCCAAACATTTGGTATTTTTCGTCCGAAACGGACACAGTTCAATTTTTGGATCAAACTTGGTCTTTTTGGCCATTTTTGGGGCGTTTTGCTTCAAGGCTAATTTCCCTCCGAACAAGTGGTATTTTTTGTCTGAAACAGACACAGTTGAATTTTCGGATCAAACTTGTTCTTTTTGGGTATTTTGCACAGAGGGCCGTTTCCACCCGAACAAGTGGTATTTTTTGTCCAAAACAGGCACAGTTGAATTTTCGAGTAAAATGCGGTCTTTTTGGGCCTTTTGTGGGCGTTTTCCTCAAAAGTTGGTTTCCACCCAAAAAGTGGTGTTTTTCGTCCGAAGTTTAGCTGTTGAATTTTCTTGTCAAACTTAGTTTTTCTGGGCATTTAGTGGGCGTTTTTCTCAGAATGTTGTTTCCACCCAAACAATTGGTATTTTTCGTCCGAAACGGACACAGTTCAATTTTTTAGGTTAAACGTCGTCCTTTTCGGTATGTTGTGGGCTTTTTGCTCAGATAGTCGTTTCCCCTATAAAAGTGGTACTTTCGTCCGGAACGGACGCAATTGACATTCTACGTCAAACTTGGTATTTGTGGGCTTTTAGTAGGCGTTCTGCTCTGAATGTTGTTCCTCCCAAGCAAGTGGTATTTTTTGTCCGAAATGGACAGATTTCAATTTTTCTGGTCAAGCATCGTCATTTCGGGCATTTTCGGGGCGTTTTGCTTGGATGCTCGTTTCCATCTAAACAAGTGGTATTTTTTGTCCGAAACGGGCACAGTTGAATTTTAGAGAAAAATGTGGTCTCTTTGGGCGTTTTCCTCAAAAGGTCGTTTCCACCGAAAAAGTAAGATATTTCGTCAGAAACGGACGCTGTTGAATTTTTTGGTCAAACATAGTCTGTTTGGGCCTTTTGTGGGATTTTCGCTCAGAAGGCCGTTTCCCCAATAAAAATGGTATTTTTCGTCCGAAACGGATGCAGCTGAATTTTCTTGTCAATCTTGGTCGTTTAGGGCATTTAGTGGGCGTTTTGCTCAGAATGTTGTTTCTACCCAAACATTTGGTATTTTTCGTCCGAAATGGTCACAGTTCAATTTTCGGATCAAACTTGGTCTTTTTGTGCATTTTTGGGGCGTTTTGCTTCGAGGCTAATTTCCCTCCAAACAAGTGACATTTCTTGTCTGAATCAGACACAGTTGAATTTTCGGATCAAACTTGTTCTTTTTGGGTATTTTGCACAGAGGGCCGTTTCCACCCGAACAAGTGGTATTTTTTGTCCAAAACAGGCACAGTTGAATTTTCGAGTAAAATGTGGTCTTTTTGGGCCTTTTGTGGGCGTTTTCCTCAAAAGTTTCTTTCCACCCAAAAAGTGGTGTTTTTCGTCCGTAGTGGAAGCAGTTGAATTTTCTTGTCAAACTTAGTTTTTCTGGGCATTTAGTGGGCGTTTTTCTCAGAATGTTGTTTCCACCCAAACAATTGGTATTTTTCGTCTGAAACGGACACAGTTCAATTTTTCAGGTTAAACGTCGTCCTTTTCGGTATGTTGTGGGCTTTTTGCTCAGATAGTCGTTTCCCCTATAAAAGTGGTACTTTCGTCCGGAACGGACGCAGTTGACATTCTACGTCAAACTTGGTATTTTTGGGCTTTTAGTGGGCGTTTTGCTCTGAATGTTGTTTCCTCCCAAATAAGTGGTATTTTTTGTCCGAAACGGACAGATTTCAATTTTTCTGGTCAAGCATCGTCATGTCGGGCGTTTTTGGGGCGTTTTGCTTGGAGGCTCGTTTCCATCTAAACAAGTGGTATTTTTTGTCCGAAACGGGCACAGTTGAATTTTAGAGTAAAATGTGGTCTCTTTGGGCGTTTTCCTCAAAACGTCGTTTCCACCGAAAAAGTAGGATATTTCGTCAGAAACGGACGCTGTTGAATTTTCTAGTCAAACTTAGTCTGTTTGGGCCTTTTGTGGGATTTTTGCTCAGAAGGCCGTTTCCACACTAAAAGTGGTGTTTTCGTCCGAAACGGATGGAGTTGAATTTTCTTGTCAAACTTGGTCTTTTTGGGTATTTAGTGGGCGTTTTGCTCAGACAGTCGTTTGCACCATAAAAGTGGTACTTTCGTCCGAAAACGGACGCAAATTACATTTAGGTCAAAGTTGGTCTGTTTGGGCTTTTAGTGGGCGTTTTGCTCTTAATGTTGTTTCCACACGAGCCAGCAGTATATTTTGTCCGAAACGGACAGATTTCAATTTTTCAGGTCGAACATCGTCCTTTTGGGCATTTTGGGGGCGTTACGCTCGGAGGCTCGTTTCCATCCAAACAATTGGTATTTTTCGTCCTAAACGGACACAGCTGAATTTTCGGATCCAACTTGTTTTTTTTTTTTTTTTGGCATTTTGGGGGCGTTTTGCTTGGAGGTTAATTTCGATCGAAACAAGTGGTATTTTTCGTCTGAAATAGACACAGTTAAATTTCCGGATCAAACTTGGGTCTTTTTGGGTATTTTGCAGAGAGGGTCGGTTCCACCCAAAAAAATTGGATTTTTCGTCCGAAACGGACGCTGTTGAATTTTCTGGTCAAACTTAGTCTGTTTGGGCCTTTTGTGGGATTTTCGCTCAGAAGGCCGTTTCCCCAACAAAATGGTATTTTTCGTCCGAAACGGATGCAGCTGAATTTTCTTGTGAAACTTGGTCTTTCAGGGCATTTAGTGGGCGTTTTGCTCAGAATGTTGTTTCTACCCAAACATTTGGTATTTTTCGTCCGAAACGGACATAGTTCAATTTTCGGATCAAACTTGGTATTTTTGGGGCGTTTTGCTTCGAGGCTAATTTCCCTCCGAACAAGTGGTATTTTTTGTCTGAAACAGACACAGTTGAATTTTCGAATCAAACTTGTTCTTTTTGCGTATTTTGCACAAAGGGTCGTTTCCACCCGAACAAGTGGTATTTTTTGTCCAAAACAGGCACAGTTGAATTTTCGAGTAAAATGTGATCTTTTTGGGCCTTTTGTGGGCGTTTTCCTCAAAAGTTTGTTTCCACCCAAAAAGTGGTGTTTTTCGTCCGAAACGGAAGCAGTTGAATTTTCTTGTCAAACTTAGTTTTTCTGGGCATTTAGTGGGCGTTTTTCTCAGAATGTTGTTTCCACCCAAACAATTGGTATTTTTCGTCCGAAACGGACACAGTTCAATTTTTCAGGTTAAACGTCATCCTTTTCGGTATGTTGTGGGCTTTTTGCTCAGATAGTCGTTTCCCCTATAAAAGTGGTACTTTCGTCCGGAACGGACGCAGTTGACATTCTACGTCAAACTTGGTATTTGTGGGCTTTTAGTGGGCGTTTTGCTCTGAATGTTGTTTCCTCCCAAGCAAGTGGTATTTTTTGTCCGAAACGGACAGATTTCAATTTTTCTAGTCAAGCATCGTCATCTCGGGCATTTTCGGGGCGTTTTGCTTGGAGGCTCGTTTCCATCTAAACAAGTGGTATTTTTTGTCCGAAACGGGCACAGTTGAATTTTAGAGTAAAATGTGGTCTCTTTGGGCGTTTTCCTCAAAAGGTCGTTTCCACCGAAAAAGTAGGATATTTCGTCAGAAGCGGACGCTGTTGAATTTTTTGGTCAAACATAGTCTGTTTGGGCCTTTTGTGGGATTTTCGCTCAGAAGGCCGTTTCCCCAATAAAAATGGTATTTTTCGTCCGAAACGGATGCAGCTGAATTTTCTTGTCAAACTTGGTCGTTTAGGGCATTTAGTGGGCGTTTTGCTCAGAATGTTGTTTCTACCCAAACATTTGGTATTTTTCGTCCGAAATGGTCACAGTTCGATTTTCGGATCAAACTTGGTCTTTTTGTGCATTTTTGGGGCGTTTTGCTTCGAGGCTAATTTCCCTCCAAACAAGTGATATTTCTTGTCTGAATCAGACACAGTTGAATTTTCATATCAAACTTGTTCTTTTTGGGTATTTTGCACAGAGGGCCGTTTTCACCCGAACAAGTGGTATTTTTTGTCCAAAACAGGCACAGTTGAATTTCGAGTAAAATGTGGTCTTTTTGGGACTTTTGTGGGCGTTTTCCTCAAAAGTTTCTTTCCACCCAAAAAGTGGTGTTTTTCGTCCGTAGCGGAAGCAGTTGAATTTTCTTGTCAAACTTAGTTTTTCTGGGCATTTAGTGGGCGTTTTTCTCAGAATGTTGTTTCCACCCAAACAATTGGTATTTTTCGTCCGAAACGGACACAGTTCAATTTTTTAGGTTAAACGTCGTCCTTTTCGGTATGTTGTGGGCTTTTTGCTCAGATAGTCGTTTCCCCTATAAAAGTGGTACTTTCGTCCGAAACGGACGCAGTTGACATTCTACGTCAAACTTGGTATTTTTGGGCTTTTAGTGGGCGTTTTGCTCTGAATGTTGTTTCCTCCCAAGTAAGTGGTATTTTTTGTACGAAACGGACAGATTTCAATTTTTCTGGTCAAGCATCGTCATGTCGGGCATTTTTGGGGCGTTTTGCTTGGAGGCTCATTTCCATCTAAACAAGTGGTATTTTTTGTCCGAAACGGGCACAGTTGAATTTTAGAGTAAAATGTGGTCTCTTTGGGCGTTTTCCTAAAAAGGTCGTTTCCACCGAAAAAGTAGGATATTTCGTCAGAAACGGAGGCTGTTGAATTTTCTAGTCAAACTTAGTCTGTTTGGGCCTTTTGTGGGATTTTTGCTCAGAAGGCCGTTTCCACACTAAAAGTGGTGTTTTTTCGTCCGAAACGGATGGAGTTGAATTTTCTTGTCAAACTTGGTCTTTTTGGGTATTTAGTGGGCGTTTTGCTCAGACTGTCGTTTGCACCATAAAAGTGGTACTTTCGTCCGAAAACGGACGCAAATTACATTTTGGTCAAAGTTGGTCTGTTTGGGCTTTTAGTGGGCGTTTTGCTCTTAATGTTGTTTCCAGACGAGCCAGCAGTATATTTTGTCCGAAATGGACAGATTTCAATTTTTCAGGTCGAACATCGTCCTTTTGGGCATTTTGGGGGCGTTACGCTCGGAGGCTCGTTTCCATCCTAACAATTGGTATTTTTCGTCCTAAACGGACACAGCTGAATTTTCGGATCCAACTTGTTTTTTTTTTTTTTTGGCATTTTGGGGGCGTTTTGCTTGGAGGTTAATTTCGATCGAAACAATTGGTATTTTTCGTCTGAAATAGACACAGTTAAATTTCCGGATCAAACTTGGGTCTTTTTGGGTATTTTGCAGAGAGGGTCGTTTCCACCCAAAAAAATTGGATTTTTCGTCCGAAACGGACGCTGTTGAATTTTCTGGTCAAACTTAGTCTGTTTGGGCCTTTTGTGGGATTTTCGCTCAGAAGGCCGTTTCCCCAACAAAATGGTATTTTTCGTCCGAAACGGATGCAGCTGAATTTTCTTGTGAAACTTGGTCTTTCAGGGCATTTAGTGGGCGTTTTGCTCAGAATGTTGTTTCTACCCAAACATTTGGTATTTTTCGTCCGAAACGGACATAGTTCAATTTTCGGATCAAACTTGGTATTTTTGGGGCGTTTTGCTTCGAGGCTAATTTCCCTCCGAACAAGTGGTATTTTTTGTCTGAAACAGACACAGTTGAATTTTCAGATCAAACTTGTTCTTTTTGGGTATTTTGCACAGAGGGCCGTTTCCACTCGAACAAGTGGTATTTTTTGTCCAAAACAGGCACAGTTGAATTTTCGAGTAAAATGTGGTCTTTTTGGGCCTTTTGTGGGCGTTTTCCTCAAAAGTTGGTTTCCACCCAAAAATTGGTGTTTTTCGTCCGAAGCGGAAGCAGTTGAATTTTCTTGTCAAACTTAGTTTTTGTGGGCATTTAGTTGGCGTTTTTCTCAGAATGTTGTTTCCACCCAAACAATTGGTATTTTTCGTCCGAAACGGACACAGTTCAATTTTTTAGGTTAAACTTCGTCCTTTTCGGTATGTTGTGGGCTTTTTGCTCAGATAGTCGTTTCCCCTATAAAAGTGGTAGTTTCGTCCGGAACGGACGCAGTTGACATTCTACGTCAAACTTGGTATTTTTGGGCTTTTAGTGGGCGTTTTGCTCTGAATGTTTTTCCTCCCAAGCAAGTGGTATTTTTTGTCCGAAACGGACAGATTTCAATTTTTCTGGTCAAGCATCGTCATTTCGGGCATTTTCGGGGCGTTTTGCTTGGAGGCTCGTTTCCATCTAAACAAGTGGTATTTTTTGTCCGAAACGGTCACAGTTGAATTTTAGAGAAAAATGTGGTCTCTTTGGGCGTTTTCCTCAAAAGGTCGTTTCCACCCAAAAAGTAGGATATTTCGTCAGAAACGGACACTGTTAAATTTTCTGGTCAAACTTAGTCTGTTTGGGCCTTTTGTGGGATTTTCGCTCAGAAGGCCGTTTCCCCAATAAAAATGGTATATTTGGTCCGAAACGGATGCAGCTGAATTTTCTTTTCAAACTTGGTCGTTTAGGGCATTTAGTGGGCGTTTTGCTCAGAATGTTGTTTCTACCCAAACATTTGGTATTTTTCGTCCGAAATGGTCACAGTTCAATTTTCGGATCAAACTTGGTCTTTTTGGCCATTTTTGGGGCGTTTTGCTTCGAGGCTAATTTCCCTCCGAACAAGTGGTATTTTTTGTCTGAAACAGACACAGTTGAATTTTCGGATCAAACTTGTTCTTTTTGGGTATTTTGCACAGAGGGCCGTTTCCACCCGAACAAGTGGTATTTTTTGTCCAAAACAGGCACAGTTGAATTTTCGAGTAAAATGTGGTCTTTTTGGGCCTTTTGTGGGCGTTTTCCTCAAAAGTTTCTTTCCACCCAAAAAGTGGTGTTTTTCGTCCGTAGCGGAAGCAGTTGAATTTTCTTGTCAAACTTAGTTTTTCTGGGCATTTAGTGGGCGTTTTTCTCAGAATGTTGTTTCCACCCAAACAATTGGTATTTTTCGTCTAAAACGGACACAGTTCAATTTTTCAGGTTAAACGTCGTCCTTTTCGGTATGTTGTGGGCTTTTTGCTCAGATAGTCGTTTCCCCTATAAAAGTGGTACTTTCGTCCGGAACGGACGCAGTTGACATTCTACGTCAAACTTGGTATTTTTGGGCTTTCAGTGGGCGTTTTGCTCTGAATGTTGTTTCCTCCCAAGCAAGTGGAATTTTTTGTCCGAAACGGACATATTTCAATTTTTCTGGTCAAGCATCGTCATGTCGGGCGTTTTTGTGGAGTTTTGCTTGGAGGCTCGTTTCCATCTAAACAAGTGGTATTTTTTGTCCGAAACTGGCATAGATGAATTTTAGAGTAAAATGTGGTCTCTTTGGGCGTTTTCCTCAAAAGGTCGTTTCCACCGAAAAAGTAGGATATTTCGTCAGAAACAGAGGCTGTTGAATTTTCTAGTCAAACTTAGTCTGTTTGGGCCTTTTGTGGGATTTTTGCTCAGAAGGCCGTTTCCACACTAAAAGTGGTGTTTTTCGTCCGAAACGGATGGAGTTGAATTTTCTTGTCAAACTTGGTCTTTTTGGGTATTTAGTGGGCGTTTTGCTCAGACAGTCGTTTGCACCATAAAAGTGGTACTTTCGTCCGAAAACGGACGCAAATTACATTTTGGTCAAATTTGGTCTGTTTGGGCTTTTAGTGGGCGTTTTGCTCTGAATGTTGTTTCCACACGAGCCAGCAGTATATTTTGTCCGAAAAGGACAGATTTCAATTTTTCAGGTCGAACATCGTCCTTTTGGGCATTTTGGGGGCGTTACGCTTGGAGCCTCGTTTCCATCCAAACAATTGGTATTTTTCGTCCTAAACGGACAGAGTTGAATTTTCGAATCAAACCTTTTTTTTTTTTTTTTTTTTGGCATTTTGGGGGCGTTTTGCTTGGTGGCTAATTTCGATCGAAACAAGTGGTATTTTTCGTCTGAAATAGACACAGTTGAATTTCCGGATCAAACTTGGGTCTTTTTGGGTATTTTGCAGAGAGGGTCGTTTCCACCCAAACAAGTGGTATTTTTTGTGCAAAACGGGCACAGTTTAATTTTCGAGTAAAACGTGGTCTTTCTGGGGCTTTGGCGGACGTCTTCCTCAAAAGGTCGTTTCCACCCAAAAAATTGGATTTTTCGTCCGAAACGGACGCTGTTGAATTTTCTGGTCAAACATAGTGTGTTTGGGCCTTTTGCGGGATTTTTGCTCAGAAGGCCGTTTCCCCAATAAAAATGGTATTTTTCGTCCGAAACGGATGCAGCTGAATTTCTTGTCAAACTTGGTCGTTTAGGGCATTTAGTGGGCGTTTTGCTCAGAAGGTTGTTTCTACCCAAACATTTGGTATTTTTCGTCCGAAACGGACACAGTTCAATTTTTGGATCAAACATAGTCTTTTTACGCATTTTGGGGGCGTTTTTCTTCGAGGCTAATTTCCTACCAAACAAGTGATATTTCTTGTCTGAATCAGACACAGTTGAATTTTCGGATCAAACTTGTTCTTTTTGGGTATTTTGCACAGAGGGCCGTTTCCACCCGAACAAGTGGTATTTTTTGTCCAAAACAGGCACAGTTGAATTTTTGAGTAAAATGTGGTCTTTTTGGGCCTTTTCTGGGCGTTTTCCTCAAAAGTTTGTCTCCACCCAAAAAGGGGTGCTTTTCGTCCGAAACGGAAGCAATTGAATTTTTTTGTCAAACTTAGTTTTTCTGGGCATTTAGTGGGCGTTTTTCTCAGAATGTTGTTTCCACCCAAACAATTGGTATTTTTCGTCCGAAACGGACACAGTTCAATTTTTCAGGTGAAACGTCGTCCTTTTCGGTATGTTGTGGGCTTTTTGCTCAGATAGTCGTTTCCCCTATAAAAGTGGTACTTTCGTCCAGAACGGACGCAGTTGACATTCTACGTCAAATTTTGTCTTTTTGGGCTTTTAGTGGGCGTTTTGCTCTGAATGTTGTTTCCTCCCAAGCAAGTGGTATTTTTTGTCCGAAACGGACAGATTTCAATTTTTCTTGTCAAGCATCGTCATTTCGGGCATTTTTGGGGCGTTTTGCTTGGAGGCTCGTTTCCATCTAAACAAGTGGTATTTTTTGTCCAAAACGGGCACAGTTGAATTTTAGAGTAAAATGTGGTCTTTTGGGGCCTTTTCCTCAAAAGGTCGTTTCCACCGAAAAAGTAGGATATTTCGTCAGAAACGGACGCTGTTGAATTTTCTGGTCAAACTTAGTCTGTTTGGGCCTTTTGTGGGATTTTTGCTCAGAAGGCCGTTTCCACACTAAAAGTGGTGTTTTTCGTCCGAAACGGATGGAGTTGAATTTTCTTGTCAAACTTGGTCTTTTTGGGTATTTAGTGGGCGTTGTGCTCAGACAGTCGTTTCGACCATGAAAGTGGTACTTTCGTACGAAAACGGACGCAAATTACATTTAGGTCAAATTTGGTCTGTTTGGGCTTTTAGTGGGCGGTTTGCTCTGAATGTTGTTTCCACACGAGCCAGCAGTATATTTTGTCCGAAACGGACAGATTTCCATTTTTCAGGTCGAACATCGTCCTTTAGGGCATTTTGGGGGCGTTACGCTCGGAGGCTCGTTTCAATCCAAACAATTGGTATTTTTCGTCCTAAACGGACACAGCTGAATTTTCGGATCAAACGTGTTTTTTTTTTTTGGCATTTTGGGGGCGTTTTGCTTGGAGGCTAATTTCGATCGAAACAAGTGGTATTTTTCGTCTGAAATAGACACAGTTGAATTTCCGGATCAAACTTGGGTCTTTTTGGGTATTTTGCAGAGAGGGTCGTTTCCACCCAAACAAGTGGTATTTTTTGTCCAAAACGGGCACAATTGAATTTTCGAGTAAAATGTGGTCTTTCCGGGGGCTTTTGCGGACGTTTTCCTCAAAAGGTCGTTTGCACCCAAAAAATTGGATTTTTCGTCCGGAACGGATGGCGTTGAATTTTCTGGTCAAACTTAGTCTGTTTGGGCCTTTTGTGGGATTTTTGCTCAGAAGGCCATTTCCCCAATAGAAATGGTATTTTTCGTTCGAAACGGATGCAGCTGAATTTTCTTGTCTGAGCCTTTTGTGGGCGTTTTCCTTGAAAGTTTGTTTCTACCCAAAAAGTGGTGTTTTCCGTCCGAAACGGAAGCAGTTGAATTTTCTTGTCAAACTTAGTTTTTCTGGGCATTTAGTGGGCGTTTTTCTCAGAATGTTGTTTCCACCCAAACAATTGGTATTTTTCGCCCCAAACAGAAACAGTTCAATTTTTCAGGTTAAACGTCGTCCTTTTCGGTATGTTGTGGGCTTTTTGCTCAGATAGTCGTTTCCCCTATAAAAGTGGCACTTTCGTCCGGAAAGGACGCAGTTGACATTCTACGTCAAACTTGGTCTTTTTGGGCTTTTAGTGGGCGTTTTGATCTGAATGTTGTTTCCTCCCAAGCAAGTGGTATTTTTCGTCCGAAACGGACAGATTTCAATTTTTCTGGTCAAGCATCGTCATTTCGGGCATTTTTGGGGCATTTTGCTTGGAGGCTCGTTTCCATCTAAACAAGTGGTATATTTTGTCCAAAACGGGCATAGTTGAATTTTAGAGTAAAATGTGGTCTTTTTGGGCGTTTTCCTCAAAAGGTCGTTTCCACCGAAAAAGTAGGATATTTCGTCAGAAACGGACGCTGTTGAATTTTCTGGTCAAACTTAGTTTGTTTGGGCCTTTTGTGGGATTTTTGCTCAGAAGGCCGTTTCCACACAAAAAGTGGTGTTTTTCGTCCGAAACGGATGGAGTTGAATTTTCATGTCAAACTTGGTCGTTTTGGGTATTTAGTGGGTGTTTTGCTCAGACAGTCATTTCCGCCATAAAAGTGGTACTTTCGTACGAAAACAGACGCAAATTAGATTTAGGTCAAATTTGGTCTGTTCGGGCTTTTAGTGGGCGGTTTGCTCTGAATGTTGTTTCCACACGAACCAGCAGTATATTTTGTCCGAAACGGACAGATTTCAATTTTTGAGGTCGAACATCGTCCTTTTGGGCATTTTGGGGGCGTTACGCTCGAAGGCTCGTTTCCATCCAAAGAATTGGTATTTTTCGTCCTAAACGGTCACAGCTGAATTTTCGGATCAAACTCCTTTTTTTTTTTTTTTTGGCATTCTGGGGGCGTTTTGCTTGGAGGCTAATTTCGATCGAAACAAGTGGTATTTTTCGTCTGAAATAGACACAGTTGAATTTCCGGATCAAACTTGGGTCTTTTTGGGTATTTTGCAGAGAGGGTCGTTTCCACCCAAACAAGTGGTATTTTTTGTCCAAAACGGGCACAGTTGAATTTTCGAGTAAAATGTGGTCTTTCTGGGGCTTTTGCGGACGTTTTCCTCAAAAGGTCGTTTCCACCCAAAAAATTGGATTTTTCGTCCGGAACGGACGCTGTTGAATTTTCTGGTCAAACTTAGTCTGTTTGGGCCTTTTGTGCGATTTTTGCTCAGAAGGCCGTTTCCCCAACAAAAATGGAATTTTTCGTCCGAAACGGATGCAGCTGAATTTTCTTGTCAAACTTGGTCTTTTTGGGCATTTAGTGGGCGTTTTGCTCAGAATGTTGTTTCTACCCAAACATTTGGTATTTTTCGTCCGAAACGGACACAATTCAATTTTCGGATGAAACTTGGTCTTTTTGGGCATTTTGGGGGCGTTTTGCTATGAGGCTAATTTCCCTCCGAACAAGTGGTATTTTTTGTCTGAAACAGACACAGTTTAATTTTCGGATCAAACTTGTTCTTTTTGCGTATTTTGCACAGGGGGCCGTTTCCACCTGAACAAGTGGTATTTTTTGTCCAAAACAGGAACAGTTGAATTTTTGAGTAAAATGTGGTTTTTTTGGGCCTTTTGTGGGCGTTTTCCTCAAAAGTTTGTTTCCACCCAAAAAGTGGTGTTTTCCGTTTGAAACGGAAGTAGTTTAATTTTCTTGTCAAACTTAGTTTTTCTGGGCATTTAGGGGGCGTTTTTCTCAGAATGTTGTTTCCACCCAAACAATTGGTATTTTTCGTCCGAAACGGACACAGTTCAATTTTTCAGGTTAAACCTCGTCCTTTTTCGGTATGTTGTGGGCTTTTTGCTCAGATAGTCGTTTTCCCTATAAAAGTGGTACTTTCGTCCGGAACGGACGCAGTTGACATTCTACGTCAAACTTGGTCTTTTTGGGCTTTTAGTGGGCGTTTTGCTCTGAATGTTGTATCCTCCCAAGCGAGTGGTATTTTTTGTCCGAAACGGACAGATTTCAATTTTTTTGGTCAAGCATAGTCGTTTTGGGCATTTTTGGGGCGTTTTGCTTGGAGGATCGTTTCCATCTACACAAGTGGTATTTTTTGTCCTAAATGGGCATAATTGAATTTTAGAGTAAAATGTGGTCTTTTTGGGCCTTTTCCTCAAAAGGTCGTTTCCACCGAAAAAGTAGGATATTTCGTCTGAAACGAACGCTGTTGAATTTTCTAGTCAAACTTAGTCTGTTTGGGCCTTTTGTGGGATTTTGGCTCGGAAGGCCGTTTCCACACTAAAAGTGGTGTTTTTCGTCCGAAATGGATGGAGTTGAATTTTCTTGTCAAACTTGGTCTTTTTGGGTATTTAGTAGGCGTTTTGCTTAGACAGTCGTTTCCACCATAAAACGGACGCAAATTACATTTAGGTCAAATTTGGTCTGTTTCGGCTTTTAGAGGGCGTTTTGCTCTGAATGTTGCTTGCACACGAGCCAGCAGTATATTTTGTCCGAAACGGACAGATTTCAATTTTTCAGGTCGAACATCGTCCTTTTGGGCATTTTGGGGGCATTACGCTCGGAGGCTCGTTTCCATCCAAACAATTGGTATTTTTCGTCCTAAACGGACACAGTTGAATTTTCGGATCAAACATGTTTGTTTTTTTTTGGCATTTCGGGGGCGTTTTGCTAGGAGGCTAATTTCGATCGAAACAAGTGGTATTTTTCGTCTGAAATAGACACAGTTGAATTTTCGGATCAAACTTGGGTTTTTTTGGGTATTTTGCAGAGAGGGTCGTTTCCACCCAAACAAGTGGTATTTTTTGTCCAAAACGGGCACAGTTGAATTTCCGAGTAAAATGTGGTCTTTCTGGGGCTTTTGCGGACGTTTTCCTCAAAGGTCGTTTCCACCCAGAAAATTGAATTTTTCGTCCGAAACGGACGCTGTTGAATTTTCTGGTCAAATTTAGTCTGTTTGGGCCTTTTTGTGGGATTTTTGCTCAGAAGGCCGTTTCCCCAATAAAAATGGTATTTTTCGTCCGAAACGGATGCAGCTGAATTTTCTTGTCAAACTGGGTCTTTTAGGGCATTTAGTGGGCGTTTTGTTCAGAATGTTGTTTGTACCCAAACATTTGGTATTTTTCGTCCGAAACGGACACAGTTCAATTTTTGGATCAAACTTGGTCTTTTTGGGCATTTTGGGGGCGTTTTGCTTCGAGGCTAATTTCCCTCCGTACAAGTGGTATTTTTTGTCTGAAACAGACACAGTTGAATTTTCGGATCAAACTTGTTCTTTTTGGGTATTTTGCACAGAGGGCCGTTTCCACCCGAACAAGTGGTATTTTTTGTCTGAAACAGACACAGTTGATTTTTCGAGTAAAATGTGGTCTTTTTGGGCCTTTAGTTGGCGTTTTTCTCAGAATGTTGTTTCCACCCAAACAATTGGTATTTTTCGTCCGAAACGGACACAGTTCAATTTTTCAGGTTAAACGTCGTCCTTTTCGGTATGTTGTGGGCTTTTTGCTCCGATAGTCGTTTCCCCTATAAAAGTGGTACTTTCTTCCGGAACGGACGCAGTTGACATTCTACGTCAAATTTGGTCTTTTTGGGCTTTTAGTGGGCGTTTTGCTCTGAATGTTGTTTCCTCCTAAGCAAGTGGTATTTTTTGTCCGAAACGGACAGATTTCAATTTTTCTGGTCAAGCATCGTCATTTCGGGCATTTTTGGGGCATTTTGCTTGGAGTCTCGTTTCCATCTAAACAAGTGGTATTTTTTGTCCAAAACGGGCACAGTTGAATTTTAGAGTAAAATGTGGTCTTTTTGGGCCTTTTCCTCAAACGGTCGTTTCCACCGAAAAAGTAGGATATTTCGTAAGAAACGGACGTTGTGGAATTTTCTGGTCAAACTTAGTCTGTTTGGGCCTTTTGTCGGATTTTCGCTCAGAAGGCCGTTTCCACACTAAAAGTGGTGTTTTTCGTCCCAAACGGATGGAGTTGAATTTTCTTGTCAAACTTGGTCTTTTTGGGTATTTAGTGGGCGTTTTGCTCAGACAGTCGTTTCCACCATAAAATTGGTACTTTCGTCCGAAAACGGACGCAAATTACGTTTAGGTCAAATTTGGTCTGTTTGGGCTTTCGGCGGGCGTTTTGCTCTGAATGTTGTTTCCACACGAGCCAGCAGTATATTTTGTCCGAAACCAACAAATTTCAATTTTTCAGGTTGAACATCGTCCTTTTGGGCATTTTGGGGGCGTTACGCTCGGAGGCTCGTTTCCATCCAAACAATTGGTATTTTTCGTCCGAAATGGACGCCGTTGAATTTTCTGGTCGAACTTAGTCTGTTTGGGACTTTTGCGGGATTTTTGCTCAGAAGGCCGTTTCCCCAATAAAAATGGTATTTTTCGTCCGAAACGGATGCAGCTGAATTTTCTTGTCAAACTTGGTCTTTTAGGGCATTTAGTGGGCGTTTTGCTCAGAATGTTGTTTCTACCCAAACATTTGGTATTTTTCGTCCGAAACGGACGCAGTTCAATTTTCGGATCAAACTTGGTCTTTTTGGGCATTTTGGGGGCGTTTTGGTTCGAGGCTAATTTTCCTCCCAACAACTGATATTTTTTGTCTGAAACGGACACAGTTGAATCGTCATTTCGGGCATTTTTGGGGCGTTTTGCTTGGAGGCTCGTTTCCATCTAAACAAGTGGTATTTTTTGTCCAAAACGGGCACAGTTGAATTTTAGAGTAAAATGTGGTCTTTTTGGGCGTTTTCCTCAAAAGGTCGTTTCCACCGAAAAAGTAGGATATTTTGTCTGAAACGGACGCTGTTGAATTTTCTGGTCAAACTTAGTCTGTTTGGGCCTTTTGTGGGATTTTTGCTCAGAAGGCCGTTTCCACACTAAAAGTGGTGTTTTCGTCCGAAACGGATGGAGTTGAATTTTCTTGTCAAACTTGGCCTTTTTGGGTATTTAGTGGGCCTTTTGCTCAGACTGTCGTTTCCACCATAAAATTGGTACTTTCGTCCGAAAACGGACGCAAATTACGTTTAGGTCAAATTTGGTCTGTTTGGGCTTTTGGCGGGCGTTTTGCTCTGAATGTTGTTTCCACACGAGCCAGCAGTATAGTTTGTCCGAAACGAACAGATTTCAATTTTTCAGGTTGAACATCGTCCTTTTGGGCATTTTGGGGGCGTTACGCTCGGAGGCTCGTTTCCATCCAAACAATTGGTATTTTTCGTCCGAAATGGACGCCATTAAATTTTCTGGTCAAACTTAGTCTGTTTGGGCCTTTTGCGGGATTTTTGCTCAGAAGGCCGTTTCCCCAATAAAAATGGTATTTTTCATCCGAAACGGATGCAGCTGAATTTTCTGGTCAAACTTAGTCTGTTTGGGCCTTTTGTGGGATTTTTGCTCAGAAGGCCGTTTCCACACTAAAAGTGGTGTTTTCGTCCGAAACGGATGGAGTTGAATTTTCTTGTCAAACTTGGCCTTTTTGGGTATTTAGTGGGCCTTTTGCTCAGACAGTCGTTTCCACCATAAAATTGGTACTTTCGTCCGAAAACGGACGCAAATTACGTTTAGGTCAAATTTGGTCTGTTCGGGCTTTTACTGGGCGTTTTGCTCTGAATGTTGTTTCCATACGAGCCAGCAGTATATTTTGTCCGATACGGACAGATTTCAATTTTGTAGGTCGAACATCGTCCTTTTGGGCATTTTGGGGGCATTACGCTCAGAGGCTCGTTTCCATCCAAACAATTGGTATTTTTCGTCCTACATGGACACAGTTGAATTTTCGGATCAAACTTGTTTTTTTTTTTTTTTTTGGCATTTTGGGGGCGTTTTGCTTGGAGGCTAATTTCGATCGAAACAAGTGGTATTTTTCGTCAGAAATACACACAGTTGAATTTCCGGATCAAACTTGGGTCTTTTTGGGTATTTTGCAGAGAGGGTCGTTTCCACCCAAACAAGTGGTAATTTTTGGTCCAAAACGGGCACAGTTGAATTTTCGAGTAAAATGTGGTCTTTCCGGGGCTTTTGCGGACATTTTCCTCAAAAGGTCGTTTCCACCCAAAAAATTGGATTTTTCGTCCGAAACAGACGCTGTTGAATTTTCTGGTCAAACTTAGTATGTTTGGGCCTTTTGCGGGATTTTTGCTCAGAAGGTCGTTTCCCCAATAAAAATGGTATTTTTCGTCCGAAACGGATGCAGCTGAATTTTCTTGTCAAACTTGGTCTTTTTGGGCATTTAGTGGGCGTTTTGCTCAGCATGTTGTTTCTACCCAAACATTTGGTATTTTTCGTCCGAAACGGACGCAGTTCAATTTTCGGATCAAACTTGGTCTTTTTGGGCATTTTGGGGGCGTTTTGCTTCGAGGCTAATTTCCCTCCAAACAAGTGGTATTTTTTGTCCGAAACAGACACAGTTGAATTTTCGGATCAAACTTGTTCTTTTTGGGTATTTTGCACAGAGGGCCGTTTCCACCCGAACAAGTGGTATTTTTTGTCCAAAACAGGCACAGTTGAATTTTCGATTAAAATGTGGTCTTGTCAGGGCCTTTTGTGGGCGTTTTCCTCAAAAGTTTGTTTCTACCCAAAAAGTGGTGTTTTCCGTCCGAAACGGAAGCAGTTGAATTTTCTTGTCAAACTTAGTTTTTCTGGGCATTTAGTGGGTGTTTTTCTCAGAATGTTGTTTCCACTCAAACAATTGGTATTTTTCGTCCCAAACAGAAACAGTTCAAGTTTTCACGTTAACCGTCGTCCTTTTCGGTATGTTGTGGGCTTTTTGCTCAGATAGTCGTTTCCCCTATAAAAGTGGTACTTTCGGCCGGAATGGACGCAGTTGACATTGTACGTCAAACTTGGTCTTTTTGGGCTTTTAGTGGGCGTTTTGCTCTGAATGTTGTTTCCTCCCAAGCAAGTGGTATTTTTTGTCCGAAACGGACAGATTTCAATTTTTCTGGTCAAGCATCGTCATTTCGGGCATTTTTGGGGCTTTTTGCTTGGAGGCTCGTTTCCATCTAAACAAGTGGTATTTTTTGTCCAAAATGGGCACAGTTGAATTTTAGAGTAAAATGTGGTCTTTTTGGGCGTTTTCCTCAAAAGGTCGTTTCCACCGAAAAAGTAGGATATTTCGCCTGAAACGGACGCTGTTGAAATTTCTGGTCAAACTTAGTCTGTTTGGGCCTTTTGTGGGATTTTTGCTCAGAAGGCCGTTTCCACACTAAAAGTGGTGTTTTCGTCCGAAACGGATGGAGTTGAATTTTCTTGTCAAACTTGGCCTTTTTGGGTATTTAGTGGACGTTTTGCTCAGACAGTCGTTTCCACCATAAAAGCGGTACTTTCGTCCGAAAACGGACGCAAATTACATTCAGGTCAAATTCGGTCTGTTCGGGCTTTTAGTGGGCGTTTTGCTCTGAATGTTGTTTCCACACGAGCCAGCAGTATATTTTGTCCGAAACGGACAGATTTCAATTTTTCAGGTCGAACATCGTCCTTTTGGGCATTTTGGGGGCGTGACGCTCAGAGGCTCGTTTCCATCCAAACAATTGGTATTTTTCGTCCTAAACGGACACAGTTGAATTTTCGGATCAAACTTGTTTGTTTTTTTTTTTGCATTTTGGGGGCGTTTTGCTTGGAGGCTAATTTCGATCGAAACAAGTGGTATTTTTTGTCTGAAATAGACACAGTTGAATTTTCGGATCAAACTTGGGTCTTTTCGGGTATTTTGCAGAGAGGGTCGTTTCCACCCAAACAAGTGGTATTTTTTTGTCCAACTTAGGCACAGTTGAATTTTCGAGTAAAATGTGGTCTTTCCAGGGCTTTTGCGGACATTTTCTTCAAAAGGTCGTTTCCACCCGAAAAATTGGATTTTTCGTCCGAAACGGACGCCGTTGAATTTTCTGGTCAAACTTAGTATGTTTGGGCCTTTTGTAGGATTTTTGCTCAGAAGGCCGTTTCCCCAATAAAAATGGTATTTTTCGTCCCAAACGGATGCAGCTGAATTTTCTTGTCAAACTTGGTCTTTTTGGGCATTTAGTGGGCGTTTTGCTCAGAATGTTGTTTCTACCCAAACATTTGATATTTTTCGTCCAAAACGGACGCAGTTCAATTTTCGGATCAAACTTGGTCTTTTTAGGCATTTTGGGGGCGTTTTGCTTCGAGGCTAATTTCCCTCCAAACAAGTGGTATTTTTTGTTCGAAACAGACACAGTTGAATTTTCGGATCAAACTCGTTCTTTTTGGGTATTTTGCACAGAGGGCCGTTTCCACCCGAACAAGTGGTATTTTTTGTCCAAAACAGGCACAGTTGAATTGTCGAGTAAAATGTGGTCGTTTTGGGCCTTTTGTGGGCGTTTTCCTCAAAAGTTTGTTTCCACCAAAAAGTGGTGTTTTCCGTCCGAAACGGAAGCAGTTGAATTTTTTGTCAAACTTAGTTTTTCTGGGCATTTAGTGGGCGTTTTTCTCAGAATGTTGTTTCCACCCAAACAATTGGAATTTTTCGTCCGAAACGGACACAGTTCAATTTTTCAGGTTAAACGTCGTCCTTTTCGGTATGTTGTGGGCATTTTGCTCAGATAGTCGTTTCCCCTATAAAAGTGGTACTTTTGTCCGGAACGGACACAGTTTACATTCTACGTCAAACTTGGTCTTTTTGGGCTTTTAGTGGGCGTTTTGCTCTGAATGTTGTTTCCTCCCAAGCGAGTGGTATTTTTTGTCCGAAACGGACAGATTTCAATTTTTCTGGTCAAGAATCGTCATTTCGGGCATTTTTGGGGCGTTTTGCTTGGAGGCTCGTTTCCATCTAAACAAGTGGTATTTTTTGTCCAAAACGGGCACAGTTGAATTTTAGAGTAAAATGTGGTCTTTTTGGGCGTTTTCCTCAAAAGGTCGTTTCCACCGAAAAAGTAGGATATTTCGTCTGAAACGGACGCTGTTGAATTTTCTGGTCAAACTTAGTCTGTTTGGGCCTTTTGTGGGATTTTTGCTCAGAAGGCCGTTTCCACACTAAAAGTGGTGTTTTCGTTCGAAACGGATGGAGTTGAATTTTCTTGTCAAACTTGGCCTTTTTGGGTATTTAGTGGGCCTTTTGCTCAGACAGTCGTTTCCACAATAAAATTGGTACTTTCGTCCGAAAACGGACACAAATTACGTTTAGGTCAAATTTGGTCTGTTTGGGCTTTTGGCGGGCGTTTTGCTCTGAATGTTGTTTCCACACGAGCCAGCAGTATAGTTTGTCCGAAACGAACAGATTTCAATTTTTCAGGTTGAACATCGTCCTTTTGGGCATTTTGGGGGCGTTACGCTCGGAGGCTCGTTTCCATCCAAACAATTGGTATTTTTCGTCCGAAATGGACGCCATTAAATTTTCTGGTCAAACTTAGTCTGTTTGGGCCTTTTGCGGGATTTTTGCTCAGAAGGCCGTTTCCCCAATAAAAATGGTATTTTTCGTCCGAAACGGATACAGCTGAATTTTCTTGTCAAACTTGGTCTTTTAGGGCATTTAGTGGGCGTTTTGCTCAGAATGTTGTTTCTACCCAAACATTTGGTATTTTTCGTCCGAAACGGACGCAGTTCAATTTTCGGATCAAACTTGGTCTTTTTGGGCATTTTGGGGGCGTTTTGGTTCGAGGCTAATTTTCCTCCCAACAAGTGATATTTTTTGTTCGAAACAGACACAGTTGAATTTTCGGATCAAACTTGTTCTTTTTGGGTATTTTGCACAGAGGGCCGTTTCCTCCAGAACAAGCGGTATTTTTTGTCCAAAACAGGCACAGTTGAATTTTCGAGTAAAATGTGGTCTTTTTGGGCCTTTTGTGGGCTTTTTCCCTAAAAGTTCGTTTCCACCCAAAAATGGTGTTTTCCGTCCGAAACGGAAGCAGTTGAATTTTCTTGTCAAACTTAGTTTTCTGGGCATTTAGTGGGCGTTTTTCTCAAAATGTTGTTTCCACCCAAACAATTGGAATTTTTCGTCCGAAACGGACACAGTTCAATTTTTCAGGTTAAACGTCGTCCTTTTCGGTATGTTGTGGGCATTTTGCTCAGATAGTCGTTTCCCCTATAAAAGTGGTACTTTTGTCCGGAACGGACACAGTTTACATTCTACGTCAAACTTGGTCTTTTTGGGATTTTAGTGGGCGTTTTGCTCTGAATGTTGTTTCCTCCCAAGCGAGTGGTATTTTTTGTCCGAAACGGACAGATTTCAATTTTTCTGGTCAAGAATCGTCATTTCGGGCATTTTTGGGGCGTTTTGCTTGGAGGCTCGTTTCCATCTAAACAAGTGGTATTTTTTGTCCAAAACGGGCACAGTTGAATTTTAGAGTAAAATGTGGTCTTTTTGGGCATTTTCCTCAAAAGGTCGTTTCCACCGAAAAAGTTGGATATTTCGTCTGAAACGGACGCTGTTGAATTTTCTGGTCAAACTTAGTCTGTTTGGGCCTTTTGTGGGATTTTTGCTCAGAAGGCCGTTTCCACACTAAAAGTGGTGTTTTCGTCCGAAACGGATGGAGTTGAATTTTCTTGTCAAACTTGGCCTTTTTGGGTATTTAGTGGGCGTTTTGCTCAGACAGTCGTTTCCACCATAAAAGTGGTACTTTCGTACGAAAACGGACGCAAATTACATTCAGGTCAAATTTGGTCTGTTCGGGCTTTTACTGGGCGTTTTGCTCTGAATGTTGTTTCCACACGAGCCAGCAGTATATTTTGTCCGATACGGACAGATTTCAATTTTGTAGGTCGAACATCGTCCTTTTGGGCATTTTGGGGGCATTACGCTCAGAGGCTCGTTTCCATCCAAACAATTGGTATTTTTCGTCCTACATGGACACAGTTGAATTTTCGGATCAAACTTGTTTTTTTTTTTTTTTGGCATTTTGGGGGCGTTTTGCTTGGAGGCTAATTTCGATCGAAACAAGTGGTATTTTTCGTCAGAAATACACACAGTTGAATTTCCGGATCAAACTTGGGTCTTTTTGGGTATTTTGCAGAGAGGGTCGTTTCCACCCAAACAAGTGGTATTTTTTGGTCCAAAACGGGCACAGTTGAATTTTCGAGTAAAATGTGGTCTTTCCGGGGCTTTTGCGGACGTTTTCCTCAAAAAGTCGTTTCCACCCAAAAAATTGGATTTTTCGTCCGAAACGGACGCTGTTGAATTTTCTGGTCAAACTTAGTATGTTTGGGCCTTTTGCGGGATTTTTGCTCAGAAGGCCGTTTCCCCAATAAAAATGGTATTTTTCGTCCGAAACGGATGCAGCTGAATTTTCTTGTCAAACTTGGTCTTTTTGGGCATTTAGTGGGCGTTTTGCTCAGCATGTTGTTTCTACCCAAACATTTGGTATTTTTCGTCCGAAACGGACGCAGTTCAATTTTCGGATCAAACTTGGTCTTTTTGGGCATTTTGGGGGCGTTTTGCTTCGAGGCTAATTTCCCTCCAAACAAGTGGTATTTTTTGTCCGAAACAGACACAGTTGAATTTTCGGATCAAACTTGTTCTTTTTGGGTATTTTGCACAGAGGGCCGTTTCCACCCGAACAAGTGGTATTTTTTGTCCAAAACAGGCACAGTTGAATTTTCGATTAAAATGTGGTCTTGTCAGGGCCTTTTGTGGGCGTTTTCCTCAAAAGTTTGTTTCTACCCAAAGAGTGGTGTTTTCCGTCCGAAACGGAAGCAGTTGAATTTTCTTGTCAAACTTAGTTTTTCTGGGCATTTAGTGGGCGTTTTTCTCAGAATGTTGTTTCCACTCAAACAATTGGTATTTTTCGTCCCAAACAGAAACAGTTCAAGTTTTCACGTTAACCGTCGTCCTTTTCGGTATGTTGTGGGCTTTTTGCTCAGATAGTCGTTTCCCCTATAAAAGTGGTACTTTCGGCCGTAATGGACGCAGTTGACATTGTACGTCAAACTTGGTCTTTTTGGGCTTTTAGTGGGCGTTTTGCTCTGAATGTTGTTTCCTCCCAAGCAAGTGGTATTTTTTGTCCGAAACGGACAGATTTCAATTTTTCTGGTCAAGCATCGTCATTTCGGGCATTTTTGGGGCGTTTTGCTTGGAGGCTCGTTTCCATCTAAACAAGTGATATTTTTTGTCCAAAACGGGCACAGTTGAATTTTAGAGTAAAATGTGGTCTTTTTGGGCGTTTTCCTCAAAAGGTCGTTTCCACCGAAAAAGTAGGATATTTCGCCTGAAACGGACGCTGTTGAATTTTCTGGTCAAACTTAGTCTGTTTGGGCCTTTTGTGGGATTTTTGCTCAGAAGGCCGTTTCCACACTAAAAGTGGTGTTTTCGTCCGAAACGGATGGAGTTGAATTTTCCTGTCAAACTTGGCCTTTTTGGGTATTTAGTGGGCGTTTTGCTCAGACAGTCGTTTCCACCATAAAAGTGGTACTTTCGTACGAAAACGGACGCAAATTACATTCAGGTCAAATTTGGTCTGTTCGGGCTTTTACTGGGCGTTTTGCTCTGAATGTTGTTTCCACACGAGCCAGCAGTATATTTTGTCCGATACGGACAGATTTCAATTTTGTAGGTCGAACATCGTCCTTTTGGGCATTTTGGGGGCATTACGCTCAGAGGCTCGTTTCCATCCAAACAATTGGTATTTTTCGTCCTACATGGACACAGTTGAATTTTCGGATCAAACTTGTTTTTTTTTTTTTTTGGCATTTTGGGGGCGTTTTGCTTGGAGGCTAATTTCGATCGAAACAAGTGGTATTTTTCGTCAGAAATACACACAGTTGAATTTCCGGATCAAACTTGGGTCTTTTTGGGTATTTTGCAGAGAGGGTCGTTTCCACCCAAACAAGTGGTATTTTTTGGTCCAAAACGGGCACAGTTGAATTTTCGAGTAAAATGTGGTCTTTCCGGGGCTTTTGCGGACGTTTTCCTCAAAAAGTCGTTTCCACCCAAAAAATTGGATTTTTCGTCCGAAACGGACGCTGTTGAATTTTCTGGTCAAACTTAGTATGTTTGGGCCTTTTGCGGGATTTTTGCTCAGAAGGCCGTTTCCCCAATAAAAATGGTATTTTTCGTCCGAAACGGATGCAGCTGAATTTTCTTGTCAAACTTGGTCTTTTTGGGCATTTAGTGGGCGTTTTGCTCAGCATGTTGTTTCTACCCAAACATTTGGTATTTTTCGTCCGAAACGGACGCAGTTCAATTTTCGGATCAAACTTGGTCTTTTTGGGCATTTTGGGGGCGTTTTGCTTCGAGGCTAATTTCCCTCCAAACAAGTGGTATTTTTTGTCCGAAACAGACACAGTTGAATTTTCGGATCAAACTTGTTCTTTTTGGGTATTTTGCACAGAGGGCCGTTTCCACCCGAACAAGTGGTATTTTTTGTCCAAAACAGGCACAGTTGAATTTTCGATTAAAATGTGGTCTTGTCAGGGCCTTTTGTGGGCGTTTTCCTCAAAAGTTTGTTTCTACCCAAAGAGTGGTGTTTTCCGTCCGAAACGGAAGCAGTTGAATTTTCTTGTCAAACTTAGTTTTTCTGGGCATTTAGTGGGCGTTTTTCTCAGAATGTTGTTTCCACTCAAACAATTGGTATTTTTCGTCCCAAACAGAAACAGTTCAAGTTTTCACGTTAACCGTCGTCCTTTTCGGTATGTTGTGGGCTTTTTGCTCAGATAGTCGTTTCCCCTATAAAAGTGGTACTTTCGGCCGTAATGGACGCAGTTGACATTGTACGTCAAACTTGGTCTTTTTGGGCTTTTAGTGGGCGTTTTGCTCTGAATGTTGTTTCCTCCCAAGCAAGTGGTATTTTTTGTCCGAAACGGACAGATTTCAATTTTTCTGGTCAAGCATCGTCATTTCGGGCATTTTTGGGGCGTTTTGCTTGGAGGCTCGTTTCCATCTAAACAAGTGATATTTTTTGTCCAAAACGGGCACAGTTGAATTTTAGAGTAAAATGTGGTCTTTTTGGGCGTTTTCCTCAAAAGGTCGTTTCCACCGAAAAAGTAGGATATTTCGCCTGAAACGGACGCTGTTGAATTTTCTGGTCAAACTTAGTCTGTTTGGGCCTTTTGTGGGATTTTTGCTCAGAAGGCCGTTTCCACACTAAAAGTGGTGTTTTCGTCCGAAACGGATGGAGTTGAATTTTCCTGTCAAACTTGGCCTTTTTGGGTATTTAGTGGGCGTTTTGCTCAGACAGTCGTTTCCACCATAAAAGTGGTACTTTCGTCCGAAAACGGACGCAAATTACATTCAAGTCAAATTCGGTCTGTTCTGGCTTTTAGTGGGCGTTTTGCTCTGAATGTTGTTTCCACACGAGCCAGCAGTATATTTTGTCCGAAACGGACAGATTTCAATTTTGCAGGTCGAACATCGTCCTTTTGGGCATTTTGGGGGCGTTACGCTCAGAGGCTCGTTTCCATCCAAATAATTGGTATTTTTCGTCCTAAACGGACACAGTTGAATTTTCGGATCAAACTTGTTTGTTTTTTTTTTTTGCATTTTGGGGGCGTTTTGCTTGGAGGCTAATTTCGATCGAAACAAGTGGTATTTTTCGTCTGAAATAGACACAGTTGAATTTTCGGATCAAACTTGGGTCTTTTCGGGTATTTTGCAGAGAGGGTCGTTTCCACCCAAACAAGTGGTATTTTTTTGTCCAACTTAGGCACAGTTGAATTTTCGAGTAAAATGTGGTCTTTCCGGGGCTTTTGCGGACATTTTCTTCAAAAGGTCGTTTCCACCCGAAAAATTGGATTTTTCGTCCGAAACGGACGCCGTTGAATTTTCTGGTCAAACTTAGTATGTTTGGGCCTTTTGCGGGATTTTTGCTCAGAAGGCCGTTTCCCCAATAAAAATGGTATTTTTCATCCCAAACGGATGCAGCTGAATTTTCTTGTCAAACTTGGTCTTTTTGGGCATTTAGTGGGCGTTTTGCTCCGAATGTTGTTTCTACCCAAACATTTGGTATTTTTCGTCCGAAACGGACGCAGTTCAATTTTCGGATCAAACTTGGTCTTTTTAGGCATTTTGGGGGCGTTTTGCTTCGAGGCTAATTTCCCTCCAAACAAGTGGTATTTTTTGTTCGAAACAGACACAGTTGAATTTTCGGATCAAACTCGTTCTTTTTGGGTATTTTGCACAGAGGGACGTTTCCACCCGAACAAGTGGTATTTTTTGTCCAAAACAGGCACAGTTGAATTTTCGAGTAAAATGTGGTCGTTTTGGGCCTTTTGTGGGCGTTTTCCTCAAAAGTTTGTTTCCACCAAAAAGTGGTGTTTTCCGTCCGAAACGGAAGCAGTTGAATTTTTTTGTCAAACTTAGTTTTTCTGGGCATTTAGTGGGCGTTTTTCTCAGAATGTTGTTTCCACCCAAACAATTGGAATTTTTCGTCCGAAACGGACACAGTTCAATTTTTCAGGTTAAACGTCGTTCTTTTCGGTATGTTGTGGGCATTTTGCTCAGATAGTCGTTTCCCCTATAAAAGTGGTACTTTCGTCCGGAACGGACGCAGTTGAAATTCTACGTCAAACTTGGTCCTTTTGGGCTTTTAGTGGGCGTTTTGCTCTGAATGTTGTTTCCTCCCAAGCAAGTGGTATTTTTTGACCGAAACGGACAGATTTCAATTTTTCTGGTCAAGCATCGTCATTTCGGGCATTTTTGGGGCGTTTTGCTTGGAGGCACATTTCCATCTAAACAAGTGGTATTTTTTGTCCAAAACGGGCACAGTTGAATTTTAGAGTAAAATGTGGTCTTTTTGGGCGTTTTCCTCAAAAGGTCGTTTCCACCGAAAAAGTAGGATATTTCGTCTAAAACGGACGCTGTTGAATTTTCTGGTCAAACTTAGTCTGTTTGGGCCTTTCGTGGGATTTTTGCACAGAAGGCCGTTTCCACACTAAAAGTGGTGTTTTCGTCCGAAACGGATGGAGTTGAATTTTCTTGTCAAACTTGGCCTTTTTGGGTATTTAGTGGGCCTTTTGCTCAGACAGTCGTTTCCACCATAAAATTGGTACTTTCGTCCGAAAACGGACGCAAATTACATTCAGGACAAATTTGGTCTGTTCGGGCTTTTAGTGGGCGTTTTGCTCTGAATGTTGTTTCCACACGAGCCAGCAGTATATTTTGTCCGAAACGGACAGATTTCAATTTTGCAGGTCGAACATCGTCCTTTAGGGCATTTTGGGGGCGTTACGCTCTGAGGCTCGTTTCCATTCAAACAATTGGTATTTTTCGTCCTAAACGGACACAACTGAATTTTCGGATCAAACTTGTTTTGTTTTTTTTTTTGGCATTTTGGGGGCGTTTTGCTTGGAGGCTAATTTCGATCGAAACATGTGGTATTTTTCGTCTGAAATAGACACAGTTGAATTTCCGGATCAAACTTGTGTCTTTTTGGGTATTTTGCAGAGAGGGTCGTTTCCACCCAAACAAGTGGTATTTTTTTGTCCAAAACGGGCACAGTTGAATTTTTGAGTAAAATGTGGTCTTTCCGAGGCTTTTGCGGACGTTTTCCTCAAAAGGTCGTTTCCACCCAAAAAATTGGATTTTTCGTCCGAAACGGACGCCGTTGAATTTTCTGGTCAAACTTAGTATGTTTGGGCCTTTTGCGGGATTTTTGCTCAGAAGGCTGTTTCCCCAATAAAAATGGTATTTTTCGTCCGAAACGGATGCAGCTGAATTTTCTTATCAAACTTGGTCTTTTTGGGCATTTAGTGGGCGTTTTGCTCAGAATGTTGTTTCTACCCAAACATTTGGTATTTTTCGTCCGAAACGGACACAGTTCAATTTTTCAGGTTAAACGTCGTCCTTTTCGGTATGTTGTGGGCATTTTGCTCAGATAGTCGTTTCCCCTATAAAAGTGGTACTTTCGTCCGGAACGGACGCAGTTGACATTCTACGTCAAACTTGGTCTTTTTGGGCTTTTAGTGGGCGTTTTGCTCTGAATGTTGTTTCCTCCCAAGCAAGTGGTATTTTTTGTCCGAAACGGACAGATTTCAATTTTTCGGGTCAAGCATCGTCATTTCGGGCATTTTTGGGGCGTTTTGCTTGGAGGCTCGTTTCCATCTAAACAAGTGGTATTTTTTGTCCAAAATGGGCACAGTTGAATTTTAGAGTAAAATGTGGTCTTTTTGGACCTTTTCCTCAAAAGGTCGTTTCCACCAAAAAAGTAGGATATTTCGTCAGAAACGAACGCTGTTGAATTTTCTGGTCAAACTTAGTCTATTTGGGCCTTTTGTGGTATTTTTGCTCGGAAGGCCGTTTCCACACTAAAAGTGGTGTTTTTCGTCTGAAACGGATGGAGTTGAATTTTCTTGTCAAACTTTGTCTTTTTGGGTATTTAGTGGGCATTTTGCTCAGACAGTCGTTTCCACCATAAAACGGACGCAAATTACATTTAGGTCAAATTTGGTCTGTTTGGGCTTTTAGTGGGCGTTTTGCTCTGAATGTTGCTTCCACACGAGCCAGCAGTATATTTTGTCCGAATCGGACAGATTTCAATTTTGCAGGTCGAACATCGTCCTTTTGGGCATTTTGGGGGCGTTACGCTCGGAGGCTCGTTTCCATCCAAACAATTGGTATTTTTCATCCTAAACGGACACAGTTGAATTTTCGGATCAAACTTGTTTTTTTTTTCCGGCATTTCGGGGGCGTTTTGCTTGGAGGCTAATTTCGATCGAAACAAGTGGTATTTTTCGTCTGAAATAGACACAGTTAAATTTCCGAATCAAACTTGTGTCTTTTTGGGTATTTTGCAGAGAGGGTCGTTTCCACCCAAACAAGTGGTATTTTTTGTCCAAAACGGGCACAGTTGAATTTTCGAGTAAAATGTGGTCTTTCTGGGGCTTTTGCGGACGTTTTCCTCAAAAGGTCGTTTCCACCCAAAAAATTGGATTTTTCGTCCGAAACGGACGCCGTTGAATTTTCTGGTCAAACTTAGTTTGTTTGGGCCTTTTGTGGGATTTTTGCTCAGAAGGCCGTTTCCCTAATAAAAATGGTATTTTACGTCCGAAATGGATGCAGCTGAATTTTCTTGTCAAATTTGGTCTTTTAGGGCATTTAGTGGGCGTTTTGCTCAGAATGTTGTTTCTACCCAAACATTTGGTATTTTTCGTCCGAAAAGGACACAGTTCAATTTTCGGATCAAACTTGGTCTTTTTGGGCATTTTGGGGGCGTTTTGCTTCGAGGCTAATTTCCCTCTGAAGAAGTGGTATTTTTTGTCTGAAACAGATACAGTTGAATTTTCGGATCAAACTTGTTCTTTTTGGGTATTGATGAGAACCAACGTGCACCAACAAATGATTCGCTGCATGTTCCAATTGGGCCTATTACGAGGGCAAGATCCAAGAAGATCAAAGAAGCACTTAATGGGCTAATTCAAGATATATGGGCTGAATCTAAAGTCGTAATGCCCAAGTTAGGCCCAAATGGAAATCAAGGCCTAATCCATCTCATAAAGGCAAGCAAATGGGCTTAGTCATGAACTTAAATGGGCCAAAACATGAGACCCACGAAATTCTACTTATTTATTTTAGTTTATATCATTTTGTAAGACATCAATGCCAATTAGTATTTTTATTTTCTAGTATTGATCTTGTAATAAGTTTGAAAGGCATCTAGGACTTTTGTTCTTGTAGCCTCCCAAGCCAGTGGTGTTTTTTGTCCGAAACGGACAGATTTCAATTTTTTGGTCAAGCATCGTCATTTCGGGCATTTTTGGGGCGTTTTGCTTGGAGGCTCGTTTCCATCTAAACAAGTGGTATTTTTTGTCCAAAAGGGGCACAGTTGAATTTTAAAGTAAAATGTGGTCTTTTTGGGCCTTTTCCTCAAAAGGTCGTTTCAACTGAAAAAGTAGGATATTTCGTCAGAAACGGACGCTGTTGAATTTTCTGGTCAAACTTAGTCTGTTTGGGCCTTTTGTGGGATTTTTGCTCAGAAGGCCGTTTCCACACTAAAAGTGGTGTTTTTCGTCCGAAACGGAGGGAGTTGAATTTTCTTGTCAAACTTGGTCTTGTTGGGTATTTAGTGGGCGTTTTGCTCAGACAGTCGTTTCGACCATGAAAGTGGTACTTTCATACGAAAACGGACGCAAATTACATATAGGTCAAATTTGGTCTGTTTGGGCTTTTAGTGGGCGGTTTGCTCTGAATGTTGTTTCCACACAAGCCAGCAGTATATTTTGTTCGAAACGGACAGATTTCAATTTTTCAGGTCGAACATCGTCCTTTAGGGCATTTTGGGGGCGTTACGCTCGGAGGCTCGTTTCCATCCAAACAATTGGTATTTTTCGTCCTAAACGGACACAACTGAATTTTCGGATCAAACTTGTTTTGTTTTTTTTTTTTGGCATTTTGGGGGCATTTTCCTTGGAGGCTAATTTCGATCGAAACATGTGGTATTTTTCGTCTGAAATAGACACAGTTGAATTTCCGGATCAAACTTGGGTCTTTTTGGGTATTTTGCAGAGAGGGTCGTTTCCACCCAAACAAGTGGTATTTTTTTGTCCGAAACGGGCACAGTTGAATTTTCGAGTAAAATGCGGTCTTTCCGGGGCTTTTGCGGACGTTTTTCTCAAAAGGTCGTTTCCACCCAAAAAATTGGATTTTTCTTCCGAAACGGACACCGTTGAATTTTCTGGTCAAACTTAGTCTGTTTAGGCCTTTTGCGGGATTTTTGCTCAGAAGGCCCTTTTCCCAATAAAAATGGTATTTTTCGTCCCAAACGGATGCACCTGAATTTTCTTGTCAAACTTGGTCTTTTAGGGCATTTAGTGGGTGTGTTGCTCGGAATGTTGTTTCTACCCAAACATTTGGTTTTTTTCGTCCGAAACGGTCACAGTTCAATTTTCGGATCAAACTTGGTCTTTTTGCGCATTTTGGGGGCGTTTTGCCTCGAGGCTAATTTCCCTCCAAACAAGTGATATTTCTTGTCTGAATCAGACACAGTTGAATTTTCGGATCAAACTTGTTCTTTTTGGGTAATTTGCACAGAGGGCCGTTTCCACCCGAACAAGTGGTATTTTTTGTCCAAAACAGGCACAGTTGAATTTTCGAGTAAAATGTGGTCTTTTTGGGCCTATTGTGGGCGTTTTCCTCAAATGTTTGTTTCCACCCAAAAAGTGGTGTTTTTCGTCCGAAACGGAAGCAGATGAATTTTCTTGTCAAACTTAGTTTTTCTGGGCATTTAGTGGGCGTTTTTCTCAGAATGTTGTTTCCACCCAAACAATTGGTATTTTTCGTCCGAAACGGACACGGTTCAATTTTTCAGGTTAAACGTCGTCCTTTTTGGTATGTTGTGGGCTTTTTGCTCAGATAGTCGTTTCCCCTATAAAAGTGGTACTTTCGTCCGGAACGGACGCAGTTGACATTCTACGTCAAACTTGGTCTTTTTGGGCTTTTAGCGGGCGTTTTGCTCTGAATGTTGTTTCCTCCCAAGCGAGTGGTATTTTTTGTCCGAAACGGATAGATTTCAATTTTTCTGGTCAAGCATCGTCATTTCGGGCATTTTTGGGGTGTTTTGCTTGGAGGCTCGTTTCCATCTAAACAAGTGGTATTTTTTGTCCAAAACGGGCACAGTTGAATTTTAGAGTAAAATGTGGTCTTTTTGGGCGTTTTCCTCAAAAGGTCATTTCTACCGAAAAAGTAGGATATTTCGTCAGAAACGGACGCTGTTGAATTTTCTGGTCAAACTTAGTCCGTTTCCACACTAAAAGTGGTGTTTTTCGTCCGAAACGGATGGAGTTGAATTTTCTTGTCAAACTTGGTCTTTTTGTGTATTTAGTGGGCGTTTTGCTCAGACAGTCGTTTCCACCATAAAAGTGGTACTTTCGTCCCAAAACGGACGCAAATTACGTTTAGGTCAAATTTGGTCTGTTTGGGCTTTTGGCGGGCGTTTTGCTCTGAATGTTGTTTCCACACGAGCCAGCAGTATATTTTGTCCGAAACGGACAGATTTCAATTTTTCAGGTTGAACATCGTCCTTTTGGGCATTTTGAGGGCGTTACGCTCGGAGGCTCGTTTCCATCCAAACAATTGGTATTTTTCGTCCGAAATAGACGCCGTTGAATTTTCTGGTCAAACGTAGTCTGTTTGGGCCTTTTGCGGGATTTTTGCTCAGAAGGCCGTTTCCCCAATAAAAATGGTATTTTTTCGTCCGAAACGGATGCAGCTGAATTTTCTTGTCAAACTTGGTCTTTTAGGGCATTTAGTGGGCGTTTTGCTCAGAATGTTGTTTCTACCCAAACATTTGGTATTTTTCGTCCGAAACGGACGCAGTTCAATTTTCGGATCAAACTTGGTCTTTTTGGGCATTTTGGGGGCGTTTTGGTTCGAGGCTAATTTTCCTCCAAAGAAGTGATATTTTTTGTCTGAAACAGACACAGTTGAATTTTCGGATCAAACTTGTTCTTTTTGGGTATTTTGCACAGAGGGCCGTTTCCACCAGAACAAGCGGTATTTTTTGTCCAAAACAGGCACAGTAGAATTTTCGAGTAAAATGTGGTCTTTTTGGGCCTTTTGTGGGCGTTTTCCCTAAAAGTTTGTCTCCACCCAAAAAGTGGTGTTTTCCGTCCGAAACGGAAGCAATTGAATTTTCTTGTCAAACTTAGTTTTTCTGGGCATTTAGTGGGCGTTTTTCTCAGAATGTTGTTTCCCCCCCAAACAATTGGTATTTTTCGTTCGAAACGGACACAGTTCAATTTTTCAGGTCAAACGTCGTCCTTTTCGGTATGTTGTGGGCATTTTGCTCAGATAGTCGTTTCCCCTATAAAAGTGGTACTTCCGTCCGGAACGGACGCAATTGACATTCTACGTCAAACTTGGTCTTTTTGGGCTTTTAGTGGGCGTTTTGCTCTGAATGTTGTTTCCTCCCAAGCGAGTGGTATTTTTTTTTCGAAACGGACAGATTTCAATTTTTCTGGTCAAGCATCGTCATTTCGGGCATTTTTGGGGCGTTTTGCTTGGAGGCTCGTTTCCATCTAAACAAGTGGTATATTTTGTCCAAAACGGGCACAGTTGAATTTTAGAGTAAAATGTGGTCTTTTTGGGCGTTTTCCTCAAAAGGTCGTTTCCACCGAAAAAGTAGGATATTTCGTCAGAAACGGACGCTGTTGAATTTTCTGGTCAAACTTAGTCTGTTTGGGCCTTTTGTGGGATTTTTGCTCAGAAGGCCGTTTCCACACTAAAAGTGGTGTTTTCGTCCGAAACGGATGGAGTTGAATTTTCTTGTCAAACTTGGCCTTTTTGGGTATTTAGTGCGCCTTTTGCTCAGACAGTCGTTTCCACCATAAAAGTGGTACTTTCGTCCGAAAACGGACGCAAATTACATTCAGGTCAAATTTGGTCTGTTCGGGCTTGTAGTGGGCGTTTTGCTCTGAATGTTGTTTCCACACGAGCCAGCAGTATATTTTGTCCGAAACGGACAGATTTCAATTTTGCAGGTCGAACATCGTCCTTTTGGGCATTTTGGGGGCGTTACGCTCAGAGGCTCGTTTCCATGCAAACAATTGGTATTTTTCGTCCTAAACGGACACAGTTGAATTTTCGGATCAAACTTGTTTTTTTTTTTTTTTTGGCATTTTGGGGCGTTTTGCTTGGAGGCTAATTTCGATCGAAACAAGTGGTATTTTTCGTCTGAAATAGACACAGCTGAATTTCCGGATCAAACTTGGGTCTTTTTGGGTATTTTGCAGAGAGGGTCGTTTCCACCCAAACAAGTGGTATTTTTTTGTCCGAAACGGGCACAGTTGAATTTTCGAGTAAAATGTGGACTTTCCGGGGCTTTTGCGGACGTTTTTCTCAAAAGGTCGTTTCCACCCAAAAAATTGGATTTTTCGTCCGAAACGGACGCCGTTGAATTTTCTGGTCAAACTTAGTCTGTTTGGGCCTTTTGCGGGATTTTTGCTCAGAAGGCCGTTTTCCCAATAAAAATGGTATTTTTCGTCCCAAACGGATGCACCTGAATTTTCTTGTCAAACTTGGTCTTTTAGGGCTTTTAGTGGCCGTGTTGCTCAGAATGTTGTTTCTACCCAAACATTTGGTTTTTTTCGTCCGAAACGGTCACAGTTCAATTTTCGGATCAAACTTGGTCTTTTTGCGCATTTTGGGGGCGTTTTGCCTCGAGGCTAATTTCCCTCCAAACAAGTGATATTTCTTGTCTGAATCAGACACAGTTGAATTTTCGGATCAAACTTGTTCTTTTTGGGTAATTTGCACAGAGGGCCGTTTCCACCCGAACAAGTGGTATTTTTTGTCCAAAACAGGCACAGTTGAATTTTCGAGTAAAATGTGGTCTTTTTGGGCCTATTGTGGGCGTTTTCCTCAAAAGTTTGTTTCCACCGAAAAAGTGGTGTTTTTCGTCCGAAACGGAAGCAGTTGAATTTTCTTGTCAAACTTAGTTTTTCTGGGCATTTAGTGGGCGTTTTTCCCAGAATGTTGTTTCCACCCAAACAATTGGTATTTTTTGTCCGAAACGGACACGGTTCAATTTTTCAGGTTAAACGTCGTCCTTTATGGTATGTTGTGGGATTTTTGCTCAGATAGTCGTTTCCCCTATAAAAGTGGTACTTTCGTCCGGAACGGACGCAGTTGACATTCTACGTCAAACTTGGTCTTTTTGGGCTTTTAGCGGGCGTTTTGCTCTGAATGTTGTTTCATCCCAAGCGAGTGGTATTTTTTGTCCGAAACGGACAGATTTCAATTTTTCTGGTCAAGCATCGTCATTTCGGGCATTTTTGGGGCGTTTTGCTTGGAGGCTCGTTTCCATCTAAACAAGTGGTATTTTTTTTCCAAAACGGGCACAGTTGAATTTTAGAGTAAAATGTGGTCTTTTTGGGCGTTTTCCTCAAAAGGTCATTTCCACCGAAAAAGTAGGATATTTCGTCAGAAACGGACGCTGTTGAATTTTCTGGTCAAACTTAGTCCGTTTCCACAATAAAAGTGGTGTTTTTCGTCCGAAACGGATGGAGTTGAATTTTCTTGTCAAACTTGGTCTTTTTGTGTATTTAGTGGGCGTTTTGCTCAGACAGTCGTTTCCACCATAAAAGTGCTACATTCGTCCGAAAACGGACGCAAATTACGTTTAGGTCAAATTTGGTCTGTTTGGGCTTTTGGCGGGCGTTTTGTTCTGAATGTTGTTTCCACACGAGCCAGCAGTATATTTTGTCCGAAACGGACAGATTTCAATTTTTCAGGTTGAACATCGTCCTTTTGGGCATTTTGGGGGCGTTACGCTCGGAGGCTCGTTTCCATCCAAACAATTGGTATTTTTCGTCCGAAATGGACGCCGTTGAATTTTCTGGTCAAAACTTAGTCTGTTTGGGCCTTTTGCGGGATTTTTGCTCAGAAGGCCGTTTCCCCAATAAAAATGGTATTTTTCGTCCGAAATGAATCCAGCTGAATTTTCTTGTCAAACTTGGTCTTTTAGGGCATTTAGTGCGCATTTTGCTCAGAATGTTGTTTCTACCCAAACATTTGGTATTTTTCGTCCAAAACGGATGCAGCTGAATTTTCGGATCAAACTTGGTCTTTTTGCGCATTTTTGGGCCGTTTTCTCTCGAGGCTAATTTCCCTCCAAACAAGTGATATTTCTTGTCTGAATCAGACACAGTTGAATTTTCGGATCAAACTTGTTCTTTTTGGGTAATTTGCACAGAGGGCCGTTTCCACCCGAACAAGTGGTATTTTTTGTCCAAAACAGGCACAGTTGAATTTTTGAGTAAAATGTGGTCTTTTTGGGCCTTTTCTGGGCATTTTCCTCAAAAGTTTGTTTCCACCCAAAAAGTGGTGTTTTTCGTCAGAAACGGAAACGGTTGAATTTTCTTGTCAAACTTAGTTTTTCTGGGCATTTAGTGGGCGTTTTTCTCAGAATGTTGTTTCCACCCAAACAATTGGTATTTTTCGTCCGAAACGGACACAGTTCAACTTTTCAGGTTAAACGTCGTCCTTTTTGGTATGTTGTGGGCTCTTTGCTCAGATAGTCGTTTCCCCTATAAAAGTGGTACTTTCGTCCGGAACGGACGCAGTTGACATTCTACGTCAAACTTGGTCTTTTTCGGCTTTTAGTGGGCGTTTTGCTCTGAGTGTTGTTTCCTCCCAAGCAGGTGGTATTTTTTGTCCGAAACGGACAGATTTCAATTTTTCTGGTTAAGCATCGTCATTTCGGGCATTTTTGGGGCGTTTTGCTTTGGATGCTCGTTTCCATCTAAACAAGTGGTATTTTTTGTCCAAAACGGGCACAATTGAATTTTAGAGTAAAATGTGGTCTTTGTGGGCGTTTTCCTCAAAAGGTCGTTTCCTTCGAAAAAGTAGGATATTTCGCCTGAAACGGACGCTGTTGAATTTTCTGGTCAAACTTAGTCTGTTTGGGCCTTTTGTGGGATTTTTGCTCAGAAGGCCGTTTCCACACTAAAAGTGGTGTTTTCGTCCGAAACGGATGGAGTTGAATTTTCCTGTCAAACTTGGCCTTTTTGTGTATTTAGTGGGCGTTTTGCTCAGACTGTCGTTTCCACCATAAAAGTGGTACTTTCGTCCGAAAACGGACGCAAATTACATTCAAGTCAAATTCGGTCTGTTCTGGCTTTTAGTGGGCGTTTTGCTCTGAATGTTGTTTCCACACGAGCCAGCAGTATATTTTGTCCGAAACGGACAGATTTCAATTTTGCAGGTCGAACATCGTCCTTTTGGGCATTTTGGGGGCGTTACGCTCACAGGCTCGTTTCCATCCAAACAATTGGTATTTTTCGTCCTAAACGGACACAGTTGAATTTTTGGATCAAACTTGTTTTTTTTTTTTTTTGCATTTTGGGGGCGTTTTGCTTGGAGGCTAATTTCGATCGAAACAAGTGGTATTTTTCGTCTGAAATAGACACAGTTGAATTTTCGGATCAAACTTGGGTCTTTTCGGGTATTTTGCAGAGAGGGTCGTTTCCACCCAAACAAGTGGTATTTTTTTGTCCAACTTAGGCACAGTTGAATTTTCGAGTAAAATGTGGTCTTTCCGGGGCTTTTGCGGACATTTTCTTCAAAAGGTCGTTTCCACCCGAAAAATTGGATTTTTCGTCCGAAACGGACGCCGTTGAATTTTCTGGTCAAACTTAGTATGTTTGGGCCTTTTGCGGGATTTTTGCTCAGAAGGCCGTTTCCCCAATAAAAATGGTATTTTTCGTCCGAAACGGATGCAGCTGAATTTTCTTATCAAACTTGGTCTTTTTGGGCATTTAGTGGGCGTTTTGCTCAGAATGTTGTTTCTCCCCAAACATTTGGTATTTTTCGTCCGAAACGGACACAGTTCAATTTTTCAGGTTAAACGTCGTCCTTTTCGGTATGTTGTGGGCATTTTGCTCAGATAGTCGTTTCCCCTATAAAAGTGGTACTTTCGTCCGGAACGGACGCAGTTGACATTCTACGTCAAACTTGGTCTTTTTGGGCTTTTAGTGGGCGTTTTGCTCTGAATGTTGTTTCCTCCCAAGCAAGTGGTATTTTTTGTCCGAAACGGACAGATTTCAATTTTTCGGGTCAAGCATCGTCATTTCGGGCATTTTTGGGGCGTTTTGCTTGGAGGCTCGTTTCCATCTAAACAAGTGGTATTTTTTGTCCAAAATTGGCACAGTTGAATTTTAGAGTAAAATGTGGTCTTTTTGGACCTTTTCCTCAAAAGGTCGTTTCCACCAAAAAAGTAGGATATTTCGTCAGAAACGAACGCTGTTGAATTTTCTGGTCAAACTTAGTCTGTTTGGGCCTTTTGTGGTATTTTTGCTCGGAAGGCCGTTTCCACACTAAAAGTGGTGTTTTTCGTCTGAAACGGATGGAGTTGAATTTTCTTGTCAAACTTTGTCTTTTTGGGTATTTAGTGGGCATTTTGCTCAGACAGTCGTTTCCACCATAAAACGGACGCAAATTACATTTAGGTCAAATTTGGTCTGTTTGGGCTTTTAGTGGGCGTTTTGCTCTGAATGTTGCTTCCACACGAGCCAGCAGTATATTTTGTCCGAATCGGACAGATTTCAATTTTGCAGGTCGAACATCGTCCTTTTGGGCATTTTGGGGGCGTTACGCTCGGAGGCTCGTTTCCATCCAAACAATTGGTATTTTTCATCCTAAACGGACACAGTTGAATTTTCGGATCAAACTTGTTTTTTTTTTTTTCCGGCATTTCGGGGGCGTTTTGCTTGGAGGCTAATTTCGATCGAAACAAGTGGTATTTTTCGTCTGAAATAGACACAGTTAAATTTCCGAATCAAACTTGTGTCTTTTTGGGTATTTTGCAGAGAGGGTCGTTTCCACCCAAACAAGTGGTATTTTTTGTCCAAAACGGGCACAGTTGAATTTTCGAGTAAAATGTGGTCTTTCTGGGGCTTTTGCGGACGTTTTCCTCAAAAGGTCGTTTCCACCCAAAAAATTGGATTTTTCGTCCGAAACGGACGCCGTTGAATTTTCTGGTCAAACTTAGTTTGTTTGGGCCTTTTGTGGGATTTTTGCTCAGAAGGCCGTTTCCCTAATAAAAAAGGTATTTTACGTCCGAAATGGATGCAGCTGAATTTTCTTGTCAAACTTGGTCTTTTAGGGCATTTAGTGGGTGTGTTGCTCGGAATGTTGTTTCTACCCAAACATTTGGTTTTTTTCGTCCGAAACGGTCACAGTTCAATTTTCGGATCAAACTTGGTCTTTTTGCGCATTTTGGGGGCGTTTTGCCTCGAGGCTAATTTCCCTCTGAAGAAGTGATATTTCTTGTCTGAATCAGACACAGTTGAATTTTCGGATCAAACTTGTTCTTTTTGGGTATTGATGAGAACCAACGTGCACCAACAAATGATTCGCTGCATGTTCCAATTGGGCCTATTACGAGGGCAAGATCCAAGAAGATCAAAGAAGCACTTAATGGGCTAATTCAAGATATATGGGCTGAATCTAAAGTCGTAATGCCCAAGTTAGGCCCAAATGGAAATCAAGGCCTAATCCATCTCATAAAGGCAAGCAAATGGGCTTAGTCATGAACTTAAATGGGCCAAAACATGAGACCCACGAAATTCTACTTATTTATTTTAGTTTATATCATTTTGTAAGACATCAATGCCAATTAGTATTTTTATTTTCTAGTATTGATCTTGTAATAAGTTTGAAAGGCATCTAGGACTTTTGTTCTTGTAGCCTCCCCCTAGGTGTGAAAGGCCACCCACTATCTATAAAAGGGTGTGCTAAAGTTGAAGACTTCTTGTGTGAAAAGGACACCCCTAGGTGTGAAAGACCGCCCCCTATCTAAGGTCGGGTGTGCTTGACCATCCACTAGCCTAGGCTCTCCTTTGTGTTGGTTGCCTATTTAAGAGAGTTGTATTCCATGGGAAAAACACATTTACTTGAATAATATATCAGATTGAGAGAGTTTTCTCTTGAGTTCTTCATAGAACTTTTCCTTGAACTCATCAAGAATTTCTTGTGGCGTTCAAACTCTATAACTTCGGTTCGTGATTCCATTATAATCTTTGGGTCGAGGTTTGTTATTTTATACCTTTGGTTCGTGTTTCATTCATAAACATTGGGTCAAGGTTTCTATCAAACATTCTGTATTTTTGTGTTCTTCCTTTCGTTCTTTTCATTTATAAATCCAGATTTTAGATCGATCCTAGCAAAGACACCATAAATTGGTTTCGGGTCTCACTAATTCTTGGTGAGGTTCGCATCAGGTATTTCGCACAGAGGGCCGTTTCCACCCGAACAAGTGGTATTTTTTGTCCAAAACAGGCACAGTTGAATTTTCGAGTAAAATGTGGTCTTTTTGGGCCTTTTGTGGGCGTTTTCCTCAAAAGTTTGTCTCCACCCAAAAAGTGGTGTTTTCCGTCCGAAACGGAAGCAGTTGAATTTTCTTGTTAAACTTAGTTTTTCTAGGCATTTAGTGGGCGTTTTTCTCAGAATGTTGTTTCCACCCAAACAATTGGTATTTTTCGTCCGAAACGGACACAGTTCAATTGACATTCTACGTCAAACTTGGTCTTTTTGGGCTTTTAGCGGGCGTTTTGCTCTGAATGTTGTTTCCTCCCAAGCGAGTGGTATTTTTTGTCCAAAACGGACAGATTTCAATTTTTCTGGTCAAGCATCGTCATTTCGGGCATTTTTGGGGTGTTTTGCTTGGTGGCTCGTTTCCATCTAAACAAGTGGTATTTTTTGTCCAAAACGGGCACAGTTGAATTTTAGAGTAAAATGTGGTCTTTTTGGGCGTTTTCCTCAAAAGGTCATTTCTACCGAAAAAGTAGGATATTTCGTCAGAAACGGACGCTGTTGAATTTTCTGGTCAAACTTAGTCCGTTTCCACACTAAAAGTGGTGTTTTTCGTCCGAAACGGATGGAGTTGAATTTTCTTGTCAAACTTGGTCTTTTTGTGTATTTAGTGGGCGTTTTGCTCAGACAGTCGTTTCCACCATAAAAGTGGTACTTTCGTCCCAAAACGGACGCAAATTACGTTTAGGTCAAATTTGGTCTGTTTGGGCTTTTGGCGGGCGTTTTGCTCTGAATGTTGTTTCCACACGAGCCAGCAGTATATTTTGTCCGAAACGGACAGATTTCAATTTTTCAGGTTGAACATCGTCCTTTTGGGCATTTTGAGGGCGTTACGCTCGGAGGCTCGTTTCCATCCAAACAATTGGTATTTTTCGTCCGAAATAGACGCCGTTGAATTTTCTGGTCAAACTTAGTCTGTTTGGGCCTTTTGCGGGATTTTTGCTCAGAAGGCCGTTTCCCCAATAAAAATGGTATTTTTCGTCCGAAACGGATGCAGCTGAATTTTCTTGTCAAACTTGGTCTTTTAGGGCATTTAGTGGGTGTTTTGCTCAGAATGTTGTTTCTACCCAAACATTTGGTATTTTTCGTCCGAAACGGACGCAGTTCAATTTTCGGATCAAACTTGGTCTTTTTGGGCATTTTGGGGGCGTTTTGGTTCGAGGCTAATTTTCCTCCAAAGAAGTGATATTTTTTGTCTGAAACAGACACAGTTGAATTTTCGGATCAAACTTGTTCTTTTTGGGTATTTTGCACAGAGGGCCGTTTCCACCAGAACAAGCGGTATTTTTTGTCCAAAACAGGCACAGTAGAATTTTCGAGTAAAATGTGGTCTTTTTGGGCCTTTTGTGGGCGTTTTCCCTAAAAGTTTGTCTCCACCCAAAAAGTGGTGTTTTCCGTCCGAAACGGAAGCAATTGAATTTTCTTGTCAAACTTAGTTTTTCTGGGCATTTAGTGGGCGTTTTTCTCAGAATGTTGTTTCCCCCCCAAACAATTGGTATTTTTCGTTCGAAACGGACACAGTTCAATTTTTCAGGTCAAACGTCGTCCTTTTCGGTATGTTGTGGGCATTTTGCTCAGATAGTCGTTTCCCCTATAAAAGTGGTACTTCCGTCCGGAACGGACGCAATTGACATTCTACGTCAAACTTGGTCTTTTTGGGCTTTTAGTGGGCGTTTTGCTCTGAATGTTGTTTCCTCCCAAGCGAGTGGTATTTTTTTTTCGAAACGGACAGATTTCAATTTTTCTGGTCAAGCATCGTCATTTCGGGCATTTTTGGGGCGTTTTGCTTGGAGGCTCGTTTCCATCTAAACAAGTGGTATATTTTGTCCAAAACGGGCACAGTTGAATTTTAGAGTAAAATGTGGTCTTTTTGGGCGTTTTCCTCAAAAGGTCGTTTCCACCGAAAAAGTAGGATATTTCGTCAGAAACGGACGCTGTTGAATTTTCTGGTCAAACTTAGTCTGTTTGGGCCTTTTGTGGGATTTTTGCTCAGAAGGCCGTTTCCACACTAAAAGTGGTGTTTTCGTCCGAAACGGATGGAGTTGAATTTTCTTGTCAAACTTGGCCTTTTTGGGTATTTAGTGCGCCTTTTGCTCTGACAGTCGTTTCCACCATAAAAGTGGTACTTTCGTCCGAAAACGGACGCAAATTACATTCAGGTCAAATTTGGTCTGTTCGGGCTTGTAGTGGGCGTTTTGCTCTGAATGTTGTTTCCACACGAGCCAGCAGTATATTTTGTCCGAAACGGACAGATTTCAATTTTGCAGGTCGAACATCGTCCTTTTGGGCATTTTGGGGGCGTTACGCTCAGAGGCTCGTTTCCATGCAAACAATTGGTATTTTTCGTCCTAAACGGACACAGTTGAATTTTCGGATAAAACTTGTTTGTTTTTTTTTTTTGGCATTTTGGGGGCGTTTTGCTTGGAGGCTAATTTCGATCGAAACATGTGGTATTTTTCGTCTGAAATAGACACAGCTGAATTTCCGGATCAAACTTGGTCTTTTTGGGTATTTTGCAGAGAGGGTCGTTTCCACCCAAACAAGTGGTATTTTTTTGTCCGAAACGGGCACAGTTGAATTTTCGAGTAAAATGTGGTCTTTCCGGGGCTTTTGCGGACGTTTTTCTCAAAAGGTCGTTTCCACCCAAAAAATTGGATTTTTCGTCCGAAACGGACGCCGTGGAATTTTCTGGTCAAACTTAGTCTGTTTGGGCCTTTTGCGGGATTTTTGCTCAGAAGGCCCTTTTCCCAATAAAAATGGTATTTTTCGTCCCAAACGGATGCACCTGAATTTTCTTGTCAAACTTGGTCTTTTAGGGCATTTAGTGGGTGTGTTGCTCGGAATGTTGTTTCTACCCAAACATTTGGTTGTTTTCGTCCGAAACGGTCACAGTTCAATTTTCGGATCAAACTTGGTCTTTTTGCGCATTTTGGGGGCGTTTTGCCTCGAGGCTAATTTCCCTCCAAACAAGTGATATTTCTTGTCTGAATCAGACACAGTTGAATTTTCGGATCAAACTTGTTCTTTTTGGGTAATTTGCACAGAGGGCCGTTTCCACCCGAACAAGTGGTATTTTTTGTCCAAAACAGGCACAGTTGAATTTTCGAGTAAAATGTGGTCTTTTTGGGCCTATTGTGGGCGTTTTCCTCAAAAGTTTGTTTCCACCCAAAAAGTGGTGTTTTTCGTCCGAAACGGAAGCAGTTGAATTTTCTTGTCAAACTTAGTTTTTCTGGGCATTTAGTGGGCGTTTTTCTCAGAATGTTGTTTCCACCCAAACAATTGGTATTTTTCGTCCGAAACGGACACGGTTCAATTTTTCAGGTTAAACGTCGTCATTTTTGGTATGTTGTGGGCTTTTTGCTCAGATAGTCGTTTCCCCTATAAAAGTTGTACTTTCGTCCGGAACGGACGCAGTTGACATTCTACGTCAAACTTGGTCTTTTTGGGCTTTTAGCGGGCGTTTTGCTCTGAATGTTGTTTCCTCCCAAGCGAGTGGTATTTTTTGTCCGAAACGGATAGATTTCAATTTTTCTGGTCAAGCATCGTCATTTCGGGCATTTTTGGGGTGTTTTGCTTGGAGGCTCGTTTCCATCTAAACAAGTGGTATTTTTTGTCCAAAACGGGCACAGTTGAATTTTAGAGTAAAATGTGGTCTTTTTGGGCGTTTTCCTCAAAAGGTCATTTCTACCGAAAAAGTAGGATATTTCGTCAGAAACGGACGCTGTTGAATTTTCTGGTCAAACTTAGTCCGTTTCCACACTAAAAGTGGTGTTTTTCGTCCGAAACGGATGGAGTTGAATTTTCTTGTCAAACTTGGTCTTTTTGTGTATTTAGTGGGCGTTTTGCTCAGACAGTCGTTTCCACCATAAAAGTGGTACTTTCGTCCCAAAACGGACGCAAATTACGTTTAGGTCAAATTTGGTCTGTTTGGGCTTTTGGCGGGCGTTTTGCTCTGAATGTTGTTTCCACACGAGCCAGCAGTATATTTTGTCCGAAACGGACAGATTTCAATTTTTCAGGTTGAACATCGTCCTTTTGGGCATTTTGAGGGCGTTACGCTCGGAGGCTCGTTTCCATCCAAACAATTGGTATTTTTCGTCCGAAATAGACGCCGTTGAATTTTCTGGTCAAACTTAGTCTGTTTGGGCCTTTTGCGGGATTTTTGCTCAGAAGGCCGTTTCCCCAATAAAAATGGTATTTTTTCGTCCGAAACGGATGCAGCTGAATTTTCTTGTCAAACTTGGTCTTTTAGGGCATTTAGTGGGCGTTTTGCTCAGAATGTTGTTTCTACCCAAACATTTGGTATTTTTCGTCCGAAACGGACGCAGTTCAATTTTCGGATCAAACTTGGTCTTTTTGGGCATTTTGGGGGCGTTTTGGTTCGAGGCTAATTTTCCTCCAAAGAAGTGATATTTTTTGTCTGAAACAGACACAGTTGAATTTTCGGATCAAACTTGTTCTTTTTGGGTATTTTGCACAGAGGGCCGTTTCCACCAGAACAAGCGGTATTTTTTGTCCAAAACAGGCACAGTAGAATTTTCGAGTAAAATGTGGTCTTTTTGGGCCTTTTGTGGGCGTTTTCCCTAAAAGTTTGTCTCCACCCAAAAAGTGGTGTTTTTCGTCCGAAACGGAAGCAATTGAATTTTCTTGTCAAACTTAGTTTTTCTGGGCATTTAGTGGGCGTTTTTCTCAGAATGTTGTTTCCACCCAAACAATTGGTATTTTTCGTTCGAAACGGACACGGTTCAATTTTTCAGGTCAAAAGTCGTCCTTTTTGGTATGTTGTGGGCATTTTGCTCAGATAGTCGTTTCCCCTATAAAAGTGGTACTTCCGTCCGGAACGGACGCAATTGACATTCTACGTCAAACTTGGTCTTTTTGGGCTTTTAGCGGGCGTTTTGCTCTGAATGTTGTTTCCTCCCAAGCGAGTGGTATTTTTTGTCCAAAACGGACAGATTTCAATTTTTCTGGTCAAGCATCGTCATTTCGGGCATTTTTGGGGTGTTTTGCTTGGTGGCTCGTTTCCATCTAAACAAGTGGTATTTTTTGTCCAAAACGGGCACAGTTGAATTTTAGAGTAAAATGTGGTCTTTTTGGGCGTTTTCCTCAAAAGGTCATTTCTACCGAAAAAGTAGGATATTTCGTCAGAAACGGACGCTGTTGAATTTTCTGGTCAAACTTAGTCCGTTTCCACACTAAAAGTGGTGTTTTTCGTCCGAAACGGATGGAGTTGAATTTTCTTGTCAAACTTGGTCTTTTTGTGTATTTAGTGGGCGTTTTGCTCAGACAGTCGTTTCCACCATAAAAGTGGTACTTTCGTCCCAAAACGGACGCAAATTACGTTTAGGTCAAATTTGGTCTGTTTGGGCTTTTGGCGGGCGTTTTGCTCTGAATGTTGTTTCCACACGAGCCAGCAGTATATTTTGTCCGAAACGGACAGATTTCAATTTTTCAGGTTGAACATCGTCCTTTTGGGCATTTTGAGGGCGTTACGCTCGGAGGCTCGTTTCCATCCAAACAATTGGTATTTTTCGTCCGAAATAGACGCCGTTGAATTTTCTGGTCAAACTTAGTCTGTTTGGGCCTTTTGCGGGATTTTTGCTCAGAAGGCCGTTTCCCCAATAAAAATGGTATTTTCGTCCGAAACGGATGCAGCTGAATTTTCTTGTCAAACTTGGTCTTTTAGGGCATTTAGTGGGTGTTTTGCTCAGAATGTTGTTTCTACCCAAACATTTGGTATTTTTCGTCCGAAACGGACGCAGTTCAATTTTCGGATCAAACTTGGTCTTTTTGGGCATTTTGGGGGCGTTTTGGTTCGAGGCTAATTTTCCTCCAAAGAAGTGATATTTTTTGTCTGAAACAGACACAGTTGAATTTTCGGATCAAACTTGTTCTTTTTGGGTATTTTGCACAGAGGGCCGTTTCCACCAGAACAAGCGGTATTTTTTGTCCAAAACAGGCACAGTAGAATTTTCGAGTAAAATGTGGTCTTTTTGGGCCTTTTGTGGGCGTTTTCCCTAAAAGTTTGTCTCCACCCAAAAAGTGGTGTTTTCCGTCCGAAACGGAAGCAATTGAATTTTCTTGTCAAACTTAGTTTTTCTGGGCATTTAGTGGGCGTTTTTCTCAGAATGTTGTTTCCCCCCCCAAACAATTGGTATTTTTCGTTCGAAACGGACACAGTTCAATTTTTCAGGTCAAACGTCGTCCTTTTCGGTATGTTGTGGGCATTTTGCTCAGATAGTCGTTTCCCCTATAAAAGTGGTACTTCCGTCCGGAACGGACGCAATTGACATTCTACGTCAAACTTGGTCTTTTTGGGCTTTTAGTGGGCGTTTTGCTCTGAATGTTGTTTCCTCCCAAGCGAGTGGTATTTTTTTTTTCGAAACGGACAGATTTCAATTTTTCTGGTCAAGCATCATCATTTCGGGCATTTTTGGGGCGTTTTGCTTGGAGGCTCGTTTCCATCTAAACAAGTGGTATATTTTGTCCAAAACGGGCACAGTTGAATTTTAGAGTAAAATGTGGTCTTTTTGGGCGTTTTCCTCAAAAGGTCGTTTCCACCGAAAAAGTAGGATATTTCGTCAGAAACGGACGCTGTTGAATTTTCTGGTCAAACTTAGTCTGTTTGGGCCTTTTGTGGGATTTTTGCTCAGAAGGCCGTTTCCACACTAAAAGTGGTGTTTTCGTCCGAAACGGATGGAGTTGAATTTTCTTGTCAAACTTGGCCTTTTTGGGTATTTAGTGGGCCTTTTGCTCAGACAGTCGTTTCCACCATAAAAGTGGTACTTCCGTCCGAAAACGGACGCAAATTACATTCAGGTCAAATTTGGTCTGTTCGGGCTTGTAGTGGGCGTTTTGCTCTGAATGTTGTTTCCTCCCAAGCGAGTGGTATTTTTTTTTCGAAACGGACAGATTTCAATTTTTCTGGTCAAGCATCGTCATTTCGGGCATTTTTGGGGCGTTTTGCTTGGAGGCTCGTTTCCATCTAAACAAGTGGTATATTTTGTCCAAAACGGGCACAGTTGAATTTTAGAGTAAAATGTGGTCTTTTTAGGCGTTTTCCTCAAAAGGTCGTTTCCACCGAAAAAGTAGGATATTTCGTCAGAAACGGACGCTGTTGAATTTTCTGGTCAAACTTAGTCTGTTTGGGCCTTTTGTGGGATTTTTGCTCAGAAGGCCGTTTCCACACTAAAAGTGGTGTTTTCGTCCGAAACGGATGGAGTTGAATTTTCTTGTCAAACTTGGCCTTTTTGGGTATTTAGTGGGCCTTTTGCTCAGACAGTCGTTTCCACCATAAAAGTGGTACTTTCGTCCGAAAACGGACGCAAATTACATTCAGGTCAAATTTGGTCTGTTCGGGCTTGTAGTGGGCGTTTTGCTCTGAATGTTGTTTCCACACGAGCCAGCAGTATATTTTGTCCGAAACGGACAGATTTCAATTTTGCAGGTCGAACATCGTCCTTTTGGGCATTTTGGGGGCGTTACGCTCAGAGGCTCGTTTCCATGCAAACAATTGGTATTTTTCGTCCTAAACGGACACAGTTGAATTTTCGGATCAAACTTGTTTTTTTTTTTTTTTTTGGCATTTTGGGGGCGTTTTGCTTGGAGGCTAATTTCGATCGAAACAAGTGGTATTTTTCGTCTGAAATAGACACAGCTGAATTTCCGGATCAAACTTGGTCTTTTTGGGTATTTTGCAGAGAGGGTCGTTTCCACCCAAACAAGTGGTATTTTTTTGTCCGAAACGGGCACAGTTGAATTTTCGAGTAAAATGTGGTCTTTCCGGGGCTTTTGCGGACGTTTTTCTCAAAAGGTCGTTTCCACCCAAAAAATTGGATTTTTCGTCCGAAACGGACGCCGTGGAATTTTCTGGTCAAACTTAGTCTGTTTGGGCCTTTTGCGGGATTTTTGCTCAGAAGGCCCTTTTCCCAGTAAAAATGGTATTTTTCGTCCCAAACGGATGCACCTGAATTTTCTTGTCAAACTTGGTCTTTTAGGGCATTTAGTGGGGTGTTGCTCGGAATGTTGTTTCTACCCAAACATTTGGTTTTTTTCGTCCGAAACGGTCACAGTTCAATTTTCGGATCAAACTTGGTCTTTTTGCGCATTTTGGGGGCGTTTTGCCTCGAGGCTAATTTCCCTCCAAACAAGTGATATTTCTTGTCTGAATCAGACACAGTTGAATTTTCGGATCAAACTTGTTCTTTTTGGGTAATTTGCACAGAGGGCCGTTTCCACCCGAACAAATGGTATTTTTTGTCCAAAACAGGCACAGTTGAATTTTCGAGTAAAATGTGGTCTTTTTGGGCCTATTGTGGGCGTTTTCCTCAAAAGTTTGTTTCCACCCAAAAAGTGGTGTTTTTCGTCCGAAACGGAAGCAGTTGAATTTTCTTGTCAAACTTAGTTTTTCTGGGCATTTAGTGGGCGTTTTTCTCAGAATGTTGTTTCCACCCAAACAATTGGTATTTTTCGTCCGAAACGGACACGGTTCAATTTTTCAGGTTAAACGTCGTCCTTTTTGGTATGTTGTGGGCTTTTTGCTCAGATAGTCGTTTCCCCTATAAAAGTGGTACTTTCATCCGGAACGGACGCAGTTGACATTCTACGTCAAACTTGGTCTTTTTGGGCTTTTAGCGGGCGTTTTGCTCTGAATGTTGTTTCCTCCCAAGCGAGTGGTATTTTTTGTCCGAAACGGATAGATTTCAATTTTTCTGGTCAAGCATCGTCATTTCGGGCATTTTTGGGGTGTTTTGCTTGGAGGCTCGTTTCCATCTAAACAAGTGGTATTTTTTGTCCAAAACGGGCACAGTTGAATTTTAGAGTAAAATGTGGTCTTTTTGGGCGTTTTCCTCAAAAGGTCCTTTCTACCGAAAAAGTAGGATATTTCGTCAGAAACGGACGCTGTTGAATTTTCTGGTCAAACTTAGTCCGTTTCCACACTAAAAGTGGTGTTTTTCGTCCGAAACGGATGGAGTTGAATTTTCTTGTCAAACTTGGTCTTTTTGTGTATTTAGTGGGCGTTTTGCTCAGACAGTCGTTTCCACCATAAAAGTGGTACTTTCGTCCCAAAACGGACGCAAATTACGTTTAGGTCAAATTTGGTCTGTTTGGGCTTTTGGCGGGCGTTTTGCTCTGAATGTTGTTTCCACACGAGCCAGCAGTATATTTTGTCCGAAACGGACAGATTTCAATTTTTCAGGTTGAACATCGTCCTTTTGGGCATTTTGAGGGCGTTACGCTCGGAGGCTCGTTTCCATCCAAACAATTGGTATTTTTCGTCCGAAATAGACGCCGTTGAATTTTCTGGTCAAACGTAGTCTGTTTGGGCCTTTTGCGGGATTTTTGCTCAGAAGGCCGTTTCCCCAATAAAAATGGTATTTTTTCGTCCGAAACGGATGCAGCTGAATTTTCTTGTCAAACTTGGTCTTTTAGGGCATTTAGTGGGCGTTTTGCTCAGAATGTTGTTTCTACCCAAACATTTGGTATTTTTCGTCCGAAACGGACGCAGTTCAATTTTCGGATCAAACTTGGTCTTTTTGGGCATTTTGGGGGCGTTTTGGTTCGAGGCTAATTTTCCTCCAAAGAAGTGATATTTTTTGTCTGAAACAGACACAGTTGAATTTTCGGATCAAACTTGTTCTTTTTGGGTATTTTGCACAGAGGGCCGTTTCCACCAGAACAAGCGGTATTTTTTGTCCAAAACAGGCACAGTAGAATTTTCGAGTAAAATGTGGTCTTTTTGGGCCTTTTGTGGGCGTTTTCCCTAAAAGTTTGTCTCCACCCAAAAAGTGGTGTTTTCCGTCCGAAACGGAAGCAATTGAATTTTCTTGTCAAACTTAGTTTTTCTGGGCATTTAGTGGGCGTTTTTCTCAGAATGTTGTTTCCCCCCCAAACAATTGGTATTTTTCGTTCGAAACGGACACAGTTCAATTTTTCAGGTCAAACGTCGTCCTTTTCGGTATGTTGTGGGCATTTTGCTCAGATAGTCGTTTCCCCTATAAAAGTGGTACTTCCGTCCGGAACGGACGCAATTGACATTCTACGTCAAACTTGGTCTTTTTGGGCTTTTAGTGGGCGTTTTGCTCTGAATGTTGTTTCCTCCCAAGCGAGTGGTATTTTTTTTTCGAAACGGACAGATTTCAATTTTTCTGGTCAAGCATCGTCATTTCGGGCATTTTTGGGGCGTTTTGCTTGGAGGCTCGTTTCCATCTAAACAAGTGGTATATTTTGTCCAAAACGGGCACAGTTGAATTTTAGAGTAAAATGTGGTCTTTTTGGGCGTTTTCCTCAAAAGGTCGTTTCCACCGAAAAAGTAGGATATTTCGTCAGAAACGGACGCTGTTGAATTTTCTGGTCAAACTTAGTCTGTTTGGGCCTTTTGTGGGATTTTTGCTCAGAAGGCCGTTTCCACACTAAAAGTGGTGTTTTCGTCCGAAACGGATGGAGTTGAATTTTCTTGTCAAACTTGGCCTTTTTGGGTATTTAGTGCGCCTTTTGCTCTGACAGTCGTTTCCACCATAAAAGTGGTACTTTCGTCCGAAAACGGACGCAAATTACATTCAGGTCAAATTTGGTCTGTTCGGGCTTGTAGTGGGCGTTTTGCTCTGAATGTTGTTTCCACACGAGCCAGCAGTATATTTTGTCCGAAACGGACAGATTTCAATTTTGCAGGTCGAACATCGTCCTTTTGGGCATTTTGGGGGCGTTACGCTCAGAGGCTCGTTTCCATGCAAACAATTGGTATTTTTCGTCCTAAACGGACACAGTTGAATTTTCGGATAAAACTTGTTTTTTTTTTTTTTTTGGCATTTTGGGGGCGTTTTGCTTGGAGGCTAATTTCGATCGAAACATGTGGTATTTTTCGTCTGAAATAGACACAGCTGAATTTCCGGATCAAACTTGGTCTTTTTGGGTATTTTGCAGAGACGGTCGTTTCCACCCAAACAAGTGGTATTTTTTTGTCCGAAACGGGCACAGTTGAATTTTCGAGTAAAATGTGGTCTTTCCGGGGCTTTTGCGGACGTTTTTCTCAAAAGGTCGTTTCCACCCAAAAAATTGGATTTTTCGTCCGAAACGGACGCCGTGGAATTTTCTGGTCAAACTTAGTCTGTTTGGGCCTTTTGCGGGATTTTTGCTCAGAAGGCCGTTTTCCCAATAAAAATGGTATTTTTCGTCCCAAACGGATGCACCTGAATTTTCTTGTCAAACTTGGTCTTTTAGGGCATTTAGTGGGTGTGTTGCTCGGAATGTTGTTTCTACCCAAACATTTGGTTGTTTTCGTCCGAAACGGTCACAGTTCAATTTTCGGATCAAACTTGGTCTTTTTGCGCATTTTGGGGGCGTTTTGCCTCGAGGCTAATTTCCCTCCAAACAAGTGATATTTCTTGTCTGAATCAGACACAGTTGAATTTTCGGATCAAACTTGTTCTTTTTGGGTAATTTGCACAGAGGGCCGTTTCCACCCGAACAAGTGGTATTTTTTGTCCAAAACAGGCACAGTTGAATTTTCGAGTAAAATGTGGTCTTTTTGGGCCTATTGTGGGCGTTTTCCTCAAAAGTTTGTTTCCACCCAAAAAGTGGTGTTTTTCGTCCGAAACGGAAGCAGTTGAATTTTCTTGTCAAACTTAGTTTTTCTGGGCATTTAGTGGGCGTTTTTCTCAGAATGTTGTTTCCACCCAAACAATTGGTATTTTTCGTCCGAAACGGACACGGTTCAATTTTTCAGGTTAAACGTCGTCCTTTTTGGTATGTTGTGGGCTTTTTGCTCAGATAGTCGTTTCCCCTATAAAAGTGGTACTTTCGTCCGGAACGGACGCAGTTGACATTCTACGTCAAACTTGGTCTTTTTGGGCTTTTAGCGGGCGTTTTGCTCTGAATGTTGTTTCCTCCCAAGCGAGTGGTATTTTTTGTCCGAATCGGATAGATTTCAATTTTTCTGGTCAAGCATCGTCATTTCGGGCATTTTTGGGGTGTTTTGCTTGGAGGCTCGTTTCCATCTAAACAAGTGGTATTTTTTGTCCAAAACGGGCACAGTTGAATTTTAGAGTAAAATGTGGTCTTTTTGGGCGTTTTCCTCAAAAGGTCATTTCTACCGAAAAAGTAGGATATTTCGTCAGAAACGGACGCTGTTGAATTTTCTGGTCAAACTTAGTCCGTTTCCACACTAAAAGTGGTGTTTTTCGTCCGAAACGGATGGAGTTGAATTTTCTTGTCAAACTTGGTCTTTTTGTGTATTTAGTGGGCGTTTTGCTCAGACAGTCGTTTCCACCATAAAAGTGGTACTTTCGTCCCAAAACGGACGCAAATTACGTTTAGGTCAAATTTGGTCTGTTTGGGCTTTTGGCGGGCGTTTTGCTCTGAATGTTGTTTCCACACGAGCCAGCAGTATATTTTGTCCGAAACGGACAGATTTCAATTTTTCAGGTTGAACATCGTCCTTTTGGGCATTTTGAGGGCGTTACGCTCGGAGGCTCGTTTCCATCCAAACAATTGGTATTTTTCGTCCGAAATAGACGCCGTTGAATTTTCTGGTCAAACTTAGTCTGTTTGGGCCTTTTGCGGGATTTTTGCTCAGAAGGCCGTTTCCCCAATAAAAATGGTATTTTTCGTCCGAAACGGATGCAGCTGAATTTTCTTGTCAAACTTGGTCTTTTAGGGCATTTAGTGGGCGTTTTGCTCAGAATGTTGTTTCTACCCAAACATTTGGTATTTTTCGTCCAAAACGGACGCAGTTCAATTTTCGGATCAAACTTGGTCTTTTTGGGCATTTTGGGGGCGTTTTGGTTCGAGGCTAATTTTCCTCCAAAGAAGTGATATTTTTTGTCTGAAACAGACACAGTTGAATTTTCGGATCAAACTTGTTCTTTTTGGGTATTTTGCACAGAGGGCCGTTTCCACCAGAACAAGCGGTATTTTTTGTCCAAAACAGGCACAGTAGAATTTTCGAGTAAAATGTGGTCTTTTTGGGCCTTTTGTGGGCGTTTTCCCTAAAAGTTTGTCTCCACCCAAAAAGTGGTGTTTTCCGTCCGAAACGGAAGCAATTGAATTTTCTTGTCAAACTTAGTTTTTCTGGGCATTTAGTGGGCGTTTTTCTCAGAATGTTGTTTCCCCCCCAAACAATTGGTATTTTTCGTTCGAAACGGACACAGTTCAATTTTTCAGGTCAAACGTCGTCCTTTTCGGTATGTTGTGGGCATTTTGCTCAGATAGTCGTTTCCCCTATAAAAGTGGTACTTCCGTCCGGAACGGACGCAATTGACATTCTACGTCAAACTTGGTCTTTTTGGGCTTTTAGTGGGCGTTTTGCTCTGAATGTTGTTTCCTCCCAAGCGAGTGGTATTTTTTTTTCGAAACGGACAGATTTCAATTTTTCTGGTCAAGCATCGTCATTTCGGGCATTTTTGGGGCGTTTTGCTTGGAGGCTCGTTTCCATCTAAACAAGTGGTATATTTTGTCCAAAACGGGCACAGTTGAATTTTAGAGTAAAATGTGGTCTTTTTGGGCGTTTTCCTCAAAAGGTCGTTTCCACCGAAAAAGTAGGATATTTCGTCAGAAACGGACGCTGTTGAATTTTCTGGTCAAACTTAGTCTGTTTGGGCCTTTTGTGGGATTTTTGCTCAGAAGGCCGTTTCCACACTAAAAGTGGTGTTTTCGTCCGAAACGGATGGAGTTGAATTTTCTTGTCAAACTTGGCCTTTTTGGGTATTTAGTGGGCCTTTTGCTCAGACAGTCGTTTCCACCATAAAAGTGGTACTTTCGTCCGAAAACGGACGCAAATTACATTCAGGTCAAATTTGGTCTGTTCGGGCTTGTAGTGGGCGTTTTGCTCTGAATGTTGTTTCCACACGAGCCAGCAGTATATTTTGTCCGAAACGGACAGATTTCAATTTTGCAGGTCGAACATCGTCCTTTTGGGCATTTTGGGGGCGTTACGCTCAGAGGCTCGTTTCCATGCAAACAATTGGTATTTTTCGTCCTAAACGGACACAGTTGAATTTTCGGATAAAACTTGTTTGTTTTTTTTTTTTTGGCATTTTGGGGGCGTTTTGCTTGGAGGCTAATTTCGATCGAAACATGTGGTATTTTTCGTCTGAAATAGACACAGCTGAATTTCCGGATCAAACTTGGTCTTTTTGGGTATTTTGCAGAGAGGGTCGTTTCCACCCAAACAAGTGGTATTTTTTTGTCCGAAACGGGCACAGTTGAATTTTCGAGTAAAATGTGGTCTTTCCGGGGCTTTTGCGGACGTTTTTCTCAAAAGGTCGTTTCCACCCAAAAAATTGGATTTTTCGTCCGAAACGGACGCCGTGGAATTTTCTGGTCAAACTTAGTCTGTTTGGGCCTTTTGCGGGATTTTTGCTCAGAAGGCCGTTTTCCCAATAAAAATGGTATTTTTCGTCCCAAACGGATGCACCTGAATTTTCTTGTCAAACTTGGTCTTTTAGGGCATTTAGTGGGTGTGTTGCTCGGAATGTTGTTTCTACCAAAACATTTGGTTGTTTTCGTCCGAAACGGTCACAGTTCAATTTTCGGATCAAACTTGGTCTTTTTGCGCATTTTGGGGGCGTTTTGCCTCGAGGCTAATTTCCCTCCAAACAAGTGATATTTCTTGTTTGAATCAGACACAGTTGAATTTTCGGATCAAACTTGTTCTTTTTGGGTAATTTGCACAGAGGGCCGTTTCCACCCGAACAAGTGGTATTTTTTGTCCAAAACAGGCACAGTTGAATTTTCGAGTAAAATGTGGTCTTTTTGGGCCTATTGTGGGCGTTTTCCTCAAAAGTTTGTTTCCACCCAAAAAGTGGTGTTTTTCGTCCGAAACGGAAGCAGTTGAATTATCTTGTCAAACTTAGTTTTTCTGGGCATTTAGTGGGCGTTTTTCTCAGAATGTTGTTTCCACCCAAACAATTGGTATTTTTCGTCCGAAACGGACACGGTTCAATTTTTCAGGTTAAACGTCGTCCTTTTTGGTATGTTGTGGGCTTTTTGCTCAGATAGTCGTTTCCCCTATAAAAGTGGTACTTTCGTCCGGAACGGACGCAGTTGACATTCTACGTCAAACTTGGTCTTTTTGGGCTTTTAGCGGGCGTTTTGCTCTGAATGTTGTTTCCTCCCAAGCGAGTGGTATTTTTTGTCCGAATCGGATAGATTTCAATTTTTCTGGTCAAGCATCGTCATTTTGGGCATTTTTGGGGTGTTTTGCTTGGAGGCTCGTTTCCATCTAAACAAGTGGTATTTTTTGTCCAAAACGGGCACAGTTGAATTTTAGAGTAAAATGTGGTCTTTTTGGGCGTTTTCCTCAAAAGGTCATTTCTACCGAAAAAGTAGGATATTTCGTCAGAAACGGACGCTGTTGAATTTTCTGGTCAAACTTAGTCCGTTTCCACACTAAAAGTGGTGTTTTTCGTCCGAAACGGATGGAGTTGAATTTTCTTGTCAAACTTGGTCTTTTTGTGTATTTAGTAGGCGTTTTGCTCAGACAGTCGTTTCCACCATAAAAGTGGTACTTTCGTCCCAAAAGGGACGCAAATTACGTTTAGGTCAAATTTGGTCTGTTTGGGCTTTTGGCGGGCGTTTTGCTCTGAATGTTGTTTCCACACGAGCCAGCAGTATATTTTGTCCGAAACGGACAGATTTCAATTTTTCAGGTTGAACATCGTCCTTTTGGGCCTTTTGAGGGCGTTACGCTCGGAGGCTCGTTTCCATCCAAACAATTGGTATTTTTCGTCCGAAATAGACGCCGTTGAATTTTCTGGTCAAACTTAGTCTGTTTGGGCCTTTTGCGGGATTTTTGCTCAGAAGGCCGTTTCCCCAATAAAAATGGTATTTTTCGTCCGAAACGGATGCAGCTGAATTTTCTTGTCAAACTTGGTCTTTTAGGGCATTTAGTGGGCGTTTTGCTCAGAATGTTGTTTCTACCCAAACATTTGGTATTTTTCGTCCAAAACGGACGCAGTTCAATTTTCGGATCAAACTTGGTCTTTTTGGGCATTTTGGGGGCGTTTTGGTTCGAGGCTAATTTTCCTCCAAAGAAGTGATATTTTTTGTCTGAAACAGACACAGTTGAATTTTCGGATCAAACTTGTTCTTTTTGGGTATTTTGCACAGAGGGCCGTTTCCACCAGAACAAGCGGTATTTTTTGTCCAAAACAGGCACAGTAGAATTTTCGAGTAAAATGTGGTCTTTTTGGGCCTCTTGTGGGCGTTTTCCCTAAAAGTTTGTCTCCACCCAAAAAGTGGTGTTTTCCGTCCGAAACGGAAGCAATTGAATTTTCTTGTCAAACTTAGTTTTTCTGGGCATTTAGTGGGCGTTTTTCTCAGAATGTTGTTTCCCCCCCAAACAATTGGTATTTTTCGTTCGAAACGGACACAGTTCAATTTTTCAGGTCAAACGTCGTCCTTTTCGGTATGTTGTGGGCATTTTGCTCAGATAGTCGTTTCCCCTATAAAAGTGGTACTTCCGTCCGGAACGGACGCAATTGACATTCTACGTCAAACTTGGTCTTTTTGGGCTTTTAGTGGGCGTTTTGCTCTGAATGTTGTTTCCTCCCAAGCGAGTGGTATTTTTTTTTCGAAACGGACAGATTTCAATTTTTCTGGTCAAGCATCGTCATTTCGGGCATTTTTGGGGCGTTTTGCTTGGAGGCTCGTTTCCATCTAAACAAGTGGTATATTTTGTCCAAAACGGGCACAGTTGAATTTTAGAGTAAAATGTGGTCTTTTTGGGCGTTTCCACCGAAAAAGTAGGATATTTCGTCAGAAACGGACGCTGTTGAATTTTCTGGTCAAACTTAGTCTGTTTGGGCCTTTTGTGGGATTTTTGCTCAGAAGGCCGTTTCCACACTAAAAGTGGTGTTTTCGTCCGAAACGGATGGAGTTGAATTTTCTTGTCAAACTTGGCCTTTTTGGGTATTTAGTGGGCCTTTTGCTCAGACAGTCGTTTCCACCATAAAAGTGGTACTTTCGTCCGAAAACGGACGCAAATTACATTCAGGTCAAATTTGGTCTGTTCGGGCTTGTAGTGGGCGTTTTGCTCTGAATGTTGTTTCCACACGAGCCAGCAGTATATTTTGTCCGAAACGGACAGATTTCAATTTTGCAGGTCGAACATCGTCCTTTTGGGCATTTTGGGGGCGTTACGCTCAGAGGCTCGTTTCCATGCAAACAATTGGTATTTTTCGTCCTAAACGGACACAGTTGAATTTTCGGATAAAACTTGTTTGTTTTTTTTTTTTGGCATTTTGGGGGCGTTTTGCTTGGAGGCTAATTTCGATCGAAACATGTGGTATTTTTCGTCTGAAATAGACACAGCTGAATTTCCGGATCAAACTTGGTCTTTTTGGGTATTTTGCAGAGAGGGTCGTTTCCACCCAAACAAGTGGTATTTTTTTGTCCGAAACGGGCACAGTTGAATTTTCGAGTAAAATGTGGTCTTTCCGGGGCTTTTGCGGACGTTTTTCTCAAAAGGTCGTTTCCACCCAAAAAATTGGATTTTTCGTCCGAAACGGACGCCGTGGAATTTTCTGGTCAAACTTAGTCTGTTTGGGCCTTTTGCGGGATTTTTGCTCAGAAGGCCGTTTTCCCAATTAAAATGGTATTTTTCGTCCCAAACGGATGCACCTGAATTTTCTTGTCAAACTTGGTCTTTTAGGGCATTTAGTGGGTGTGTTGCTCGGAATGTTGTTTCTACCCAAACATTTGGTTGTTTTCGTCCGAAACGGTCACAGTTCAATTTTCGGATCAAACTTGGTCTTTTTGCGCATTTTGGGGGCGTTTTGCCTCGAGGCTAATTTCCCTCCAAACAAGTGATATTTCTTGTCTGAATCAGACACAGTTGAATTTTCGGATCAAACTTGTTCTTTTTGGGTAATTTGCACAGAGGGCCGTTTCCACCCGAACAAGTGGTATTTTTTGTCCAAAACAGGCACAGTTGAATTTTCGAGTAAAATGTGGTCTTTTTGGGCCTATTGTGGGCGTTTTCCTCAAAAGTTTGTTTCCACCCAAAAAGTGGTGTTTTTCGTCCGAAACGGAAGCAGTTGAATTTTCTTGTCAAACTTAGTTTTTCTGGGCATTTAGTGGGCGTTTTTCTCAGAATGTTGTTTCCACCCAAACAATTGGTATTTTTCGTCCGAAACGGACACGGTTCAATTTTTCAGGTTAAACGTCGTCATTTTTGGTATGTTGTGGGCTTTTTGCTCAGATAGTCGTTTCCCCTATAAAAGTTGTACTTTCGTCCGGAACGGACGCAGTTGACATTCTACGTCAAACTTGGTCTTTTTGGGCTTTTAGCGGGCGTTTTGCTCTGAATGTTGTTTCCTCCCAAGCGAGTGGTATTTTTTGTCCGAAACGGATAGATTTCAATTTTTCTGGTCAAGCATCGTCATTTCGGGCATTTTTGGGGTGTTTTGCTTGGAGGCTCGTTTCCATCTAAACAAGTGGTATTTTTTGTCCAAAACGGGCACAGTTGAATTTTAGAGTAAAATGTGGTCTTTTTGGGCGTTTTCCTCAAAAGGTCATTTCTACCGAAAAAGTAGGATATTTCGTCAGAAACGGACGCTGTTGAATTTTCTGGTCAAACTTAGTCCGTTTCCACACTAAAAGTGGTGTTTTTCGTCCGAAACGGATGGAGTTGAATTTTCTTGTCAAACTTGGTCTTTTTGTGTATTTAGTGGGCGTTTTGCTCAGACAGTCGTTTCCACCATAAAAGTGGTACTTTCGTCCCAAAACGGACGCAAATTACGTTTAGGTCAAATTTGGTCTGTTTGGGCTTTTGGCGGGCGTTTTGCTCTGAATGTTGTTTCCACACGAGCCAGCAGTATATTTTGTCCGAAACGGACAGATTTCAATTTTTCAGGTTGAACATCGTCCTTTTGGGCATTTTGAGGGCGTTACGCTCGGAGGCTCGTTTCCATCCAAACAATTGGTATTTTTCGTCCGAAATAGACGCCGTTGAATTTTCTGGTCAAACTTAGTCTGTTTGGGCCTTTTGCGGGATTTTTGCTCAGAAGGCCGTTTCCCCAATAAAAATGGTATTTTTTCGTCCGAAACGGATGCAGCTGAATTTTCTTGTCAAACTTGGTCTTTTAGGGCATTTAGTGGGCGTTTTGCTCAGAATGTTGTTTCTACCCAAACATTTGGTATTTTTCGTCCGAAACGGACGCAGTTCAATTTTCGGATCAAACTTGGTCTTTTTGGGCATTTTGGGGGCGTTTTGGTTCGAGGCTAATTTTCCTCCAAAGAAGTGATATTTTTTGTCTGAAACAGACACAGTTGAATTTTCGGATCAAACTTGTTCTTTTTGGGTATTTTGCACAGAGGGCCGTTTCCACCAGAACAAGCGGTATTTTTTGTCCAAAACAGGCACAGTAGAATTTTCGAGTAAAATGTGGTCTTTTTGGGCCTTTTGTGGGCGTTTTCCCTAAAAGTTTGTCTCCACCCAAAAAGTGGTGTTTTTCGTCCGAAACGGAAGCAATTGAATTTTCTTGTCAAACTTAGTTTTTCTGGGCATTTAGTGGGCGTTTTTCTCAGAATGTTGTTTCCACCCAAACAATTGCTATTTTTCGTTCGAAACGGACACGGTTCAATTTTTCAGGTCAAACGTCGTCCTTTTTGGTATGTTGTGGGCATTTTGCTCAGATAGTCGTTTCCCCTATAAAAGTGGTACTTCCGTCCGGAACGGACGCAATTGACATTCTACGTCAAACTTGGTCTTTTTGGGCTTTTAGCGGGCGTTTTGCTCTGAATGTTGTTTCCTCCCAAGCGAGTGGTATTTTTTGTCCGAAACGGACAGATTTCAATTTTTCTGGTCAAGCATCGTCATTTCGGGCATTTTTGGGGTGTTTTGCTTGGTGGTTCGTTTCCATCTAAACAAGTGGTATTTTTTGTCCAAAACGGGCACAGTTGAATTTTAGAGTAAAATGTGGTCTTTTTGGGCGTTTTCCTCAAAAGGTCATTTCTACCGAAAAAGTAGGATATTTCGTCAGAAACGGACGCTGTTGAATTTTCTGGTCAAACTTAGTCCGTTTCCACACTAAAAGTGGTGTTTTTCGTCCGAAACGGATGGAGTTGAATTTTCTTGTCAAACTTGGTCTTTTTGTGTATTTAGTGGGCGTTTTGCTCAGACAGTCGTTTCCACCATAAAAGTGGTACTTTCGTCCCAAAACGGACGCAAATTACGTTTAGGTCAAATTTGGTCTGTTTGGGCTTTTGGCGGGCGTTTTGCTCTGAATGTTGTTTCCACACGAGACAGCAGTATATTTTGTCCGAAACGGACAGATTTCAATTTTTCAGGTTGAACATCGTCCTTTTGGGCATTTTGAGGGCGTTACGCTCGGAGGCTCGTTTCCATCCAAACAATTGGTATTTTTCGTCCGAAATAGACGCCGTTGAATTTTCTGGTCAAACTTAGTCTGTTTGGGCCTTTTGCGGGATTTTTGCTCAGAAGGCCGTTTCCCCAATAAAAATGGTATTTTTTTCGTCCGAAACGGATGCAGCTGAATTTTCTTGTCAAACTTGGTCTTTTAGGGCATTTAGTGGGCGTTTTGCTCAGAATGTTGTTTCTACCCAAACATTTGGTATTTTTCGTCCGAAACGGACGCAGTTCAATTTTCGGATCAAACTTGGTCTTTTTGGGCATTTTGGGGGCGTTTTGGTTCGAGGCTAATTTTCCTCCAAAGAAGTGATATTTTTTGTCTGAAACAGACACAGTTGAATTTTCGGATCAAACTTGTTCTTTTTGGGTATTTTGCACAGAGGGCCGTTTCCACCAGAACAAGCGGTATTTTTTGTCCAAAACAGGCACAGTAGAATTTTCGAGTAAAATGTGGTCTTTTTGGGCCTTTTGTGGGCGTTTTCCCTAAAAGTTTGTCTCCACCCAAAAAGTGGTGTTTTTCGTCCGAAACGGAAGCAATTGAATTTTCTTGTCAAACTTAGTTTTTCTGGGCATTTAGTGGGCGTTTTTCTCAGAATGTTGTTTCCACCCAAACAATTGGTATTTTTCGTTCGAAACGGACACGGTTCAATTTTTCAGGTCAAACGTCGTCCTTTTTGGTATGTTGTGGGCATTTTGCTCAGATAGACGTTTCCCCTATAAAAGTGGTACTTCCGTCCGGAACGGACGCAATTGACATTCTACGTCAAACTTGGTCTTTTTGGGCTTTTAGCGGGCGTTTTGCTCTGAATGTTGTTTCCTCCCAAGCGAGTGGTATTTTTTATCCGAAACGGACAGATTTCAATTTTTCTGGTCAAGCATCGTCATTTCGGGCATTTTTGGGGTGTTTTGCTTGGTGGCTCGTTTCCATCTAAACAAGTGGTATTTTTTGTCCAAAACGGGCACAGTTGAATTTTAGAGTAAAATGTGGTCTTTTTGGGCGTTTTCCTCAAAAGGTCATTTCTACCGAAAAAGTAGGATATTTCGTCAGAAACGGACGATGTTGAATTTTCTGGTCAAACTTAGTCCGTTTCCACACTAAAAGTGGTGTTTTTCGTCCGAAACGGATGGAGTTGAATTTTCTTGTCAAACTTGGTCTTTTTGTGTATTTAGTGGGCGTTTTGCTCAGACAGTCGTTTCCACCATAAAAGTGGTACTTTCGTCCCAAAACGGACGCAAATTACGTTTAGGTCAAATTTGGTCTGTTTGGGCTTTTGGCGGGCGTTTTGCTCTGAATGTTGTTTCCACACGAGCCAGCAGTATATTTTGTCCGAAACGGACAGATTTCAATTTTTCAGGTTGAACATCGTCCTTTTGGGCATTTTGAGGGCATTACGCTCGGAGGCTCGTTTCCATCCAAACAATTGGTATTTTTCGTCCGAAATAGACGCCGTTGAATTTTCTGGTCAAACTTAGTCTGTTTGGGCCTTTTGCGGGATTTTTGCTCAGAAGGCCGTTTCCCCAATAAAAATGGTATTTTTCGTCCGAAACGGATGCAGCTGAATTTTCTTGTCAAACTTGGTCTTTTAGGGCATTTAGTGGGCGTTTTGCTCAGAATGTTGTTTCTACCCAAACATTTGGTATTTTTCGTCCGAAACGGACGCAGTTCAATTTTCGGATCAAACTTGGTCTTTTTGGGCATTTTGGGGGCGTTTTGGTTCGAGGCTAATTTTCCTCCAAAGAAGTGATATTTTTTGTCTGAAACAGACACAGTTGAATTTTCAGATCAAACTTGTTCTTTTTGGGTATTTTGCACAGAGGGCCGTTTCCACCAGAACAAGCGGTATTTTTTGTCCAAAACAGGCACAGTAGAATTTTCGAGTAAAATGTGGTCTTTTTGGGCCTCTTGTGGGCGTTTTCCCTAAAAGTTTGTCTCCACCCAAAAAGTGGTGTTTTCCGTCCGAAACGGAAGCAATTGAATTTTCTTGTCAAACTTAGTTTTTCTGGGCATTTAGTGGGCGTTTTTCTCAGAATGTTGTTTCCCCCCCAAACAATTGGTATTTTTCGTTCGAAACGGACACAGTTCAATTTTTCAGGTCAAACGTCGTCCTTTTCGGTATGTTGTGGGCATTTTGCTCAGATAGTCGTTTCCCCTATAAAAGTGGTACTTCCGTCCGGAACGGACGCAATTGACATTCTACGTCAAACTTGGTCTTTTTGGGCTTTTAGTGGGCGTTTTGCTCTGAATGTTGTTTCCTCCCAAGCGAGTGGTATTTTTTTTTCGAAACGGACAGATTTCAATTTTTCTGGTCAAGCATCGTCATTTCGGGCATTTTTGGGGCGTTTTGCTTGGAGGCTCGTTTCCATCTAAACAAGTGGTATATTTTGTCCAAAACGGGCACAGTTGAATTTTAGAGTAAAATGTGGTCTTTTTGGGCGTTTTCCTCAAAAGGTCGTTTCCACCGAAAAAGTAGGATATTTCGTCAGAAACGGACGCTGTTGAATTTTCTGGTCAAACTTAGTCTGTTTGGGCCTTTTGTGGGATTTTTGCTCAGAAGGCCGTTTCCACACTAAAAGTGGTGTTTTCGTCCGAAACGGATGGAGTTGAATTTTCTTGTCAAACTTGGCCTTTTTGGGTATTTAGTGGGCCTTTTGCTCAGACAGTCGTTTCCACCATAAAAGTGGTACTTTCGTCCGAAAACGGACGCAAATTACATTCAGGTCAAATTTGGTCTGTTCGGGCTTGTAGTGGGCCTTTTGCTCTGAATGTTGTTTCCACACGAGCCAGCAGTATATTTTGTCCGAAACGGACAGATTTCAATTTTGCAGGTCGAACATCGTCCTTTTGGGCATTTTGGGGGCGTTACGCTCAGAGGCTCGTTTCCATGCAAACAATTGGTATTTTTCGTCCTAAACGGACACAGTTGAATTTTCGGATCAAACTTGTTTTTTTTTTTTTTTTTTGGCATTTTGGGGGCGTTTTGCTTGGAGGCTAATTTCGATCGAAACAAGTGGTATTTTTCGTCTGAAATAGACACAGCTGAATTTCCGGATCAAACTTGGGTCTTTTTGGGTATTTTGCAGAGAGGGTCGTTTCCACCCAAACAAGTGGTATTTTTTTGTCCGAAACGGGCACAGTTGAATTTTCGAGTAAAATGTGGTCTTTCCGGGGCTTTTGCGGACGTTTTTCTCAAAAGGTCGTTTCCACCCAAAAAATTGGATTTTTCGTCCGAAACGGACGCCGTGGAATTTTCTGGTCAAACTTAGTCTGTTTGGGCCTTTTGCGGGATTTTTGCTCAGAAGGCCGTTTTCCCAATAAAAATGGTATTTTTCGTCCCAAACGGATGCACCTGAATTTTCTTGTCAAACTTGGTCTTTTAGGGCATTTAGTGGGTGTGTTGCTCGGAATGTTGTTTCTACCCAAACATTTGGTTTTTTTCGTCCGAAACGGTCACAGTTCAATTTTCGGATCAAACTTGGTCTTTTTGCGCATTTTGGGGGCGTTTTGCCTCGAGGCTAATTTCCCTCCAAACAAGTGATATTTCTTGTCTGAATCAGACACAGTTGAATTTTCGGATCAAACTTGTTCTTTTTGGGTAATTTGCACAGAGGGCCGTTTCCACCCGAACAAGTGGTATTTTTTGTCCAAAACAGGCACAGTTGAATTTTCGAGTAAAATGTGGTCTTTTTGGGCCTATTGTGGGCGTTTTCCTCAAAAGTTTGTTTCCACCCAAAAAGTGGTGTTTTTCGTCCGAAACGGAAGCAGTTGAATTTTCTTGTCAAACTTAGTTTTTCTGGGCATTTAGTGGGCATTTTTCTCAGAATGTTGTTTCCACCCAAACAATTGGTATTTTTCGTCCGAAACGGACACGGTTCAATTTTTCAGGTTAAACGTCGTCCTTTTTGGTATGTTGTGGGCTTTTTGCTCAGATAGTCGTTTCCCCTATAAAAGTGGTACTTTCGTCCGGAACGGACGCAGTTGACATTCTACGTCAAACTTGGTCTTTTTGGGCTTTTAGCGGGCGTTTTGCTCTGAATGTTGTTTCCTCCCAAGCGAGTGGTATTTTTTGTACGAAACGGATAGATTTCAATTTTTCTGGTCAAGCATCGTCATTTCGGGCATTTTTGGGGTGTTTTGCTTGGAGGCTCGTTTCCATCTAAACAAGTGGTATTTTTTGTCCAAAACGGGCACGGTTGAATTTTAGAGTAAAATGTGGTCTTTTTGGGCGTTTTCCTCAAAAGGTCATTTCTACCGAAAAAGTAGGATATTTCGTCAGAAACGGACGCTGTTGAATTTTCTGGTCAAACTTAGTCCGTTTCCACACTAAAAGTGGTGTTTTTCGTCCGAAACGGATGGAGTTGAATTTTCTTGTCAAACTTGGTCTTTTTGTGTATTTAGTGGGCGTTTTGCTCAGACAGTCGTTTCCACCATAAAAGTGGTACTTTCGTCCCAAAACGGACGCAAATTACGTTTAGGTCAAATTTGGTCTGTTTGGGCTTTTGGCGGGCGTTTTGCTCTGAATGTTGTTTCCACACGAGCCAGCAGTATATTTTGTCCAAAACGGACAGATTTCAATTTTCAGGTTGAACATCGTCCTTTTGGGCATTTTGAGGGCGTTACGCTCGGAGGCTCGTTTCCATCCAAACAATTGGTATTTTTCGTCCGAAATAGACGCCGTTGAATTTTTTGGTCAAACTTAGTCTGTTTGGGCCTTTTGCGGGATTTTTGCTCAGAAGGCCGTTTCCCCAATAAAAATGGTATTTTTCGTCCGAAACGGATGCAGCTGAATTTTCTTGTCAAACTTGGTCTTTTAGGGCATTTAGTGGGCGTTTTGCTCAGAATGTTGTTTCTACCCAAACATTTGGTATTTTTCGTCCGAAACGGACGCAGTTCAATTTTCGGATCAAACTTGGTCTTTTTGGGCATTTTGGGGGCGTTTTGGTTCAAGGCTAATTTTCCTCCAAAGAAGTGATATTTTTTGTCTGAAACAGACACAGTTGAATTTTCGGATCAAACTTGTTCTTTTTGGGTATTTTGCACAGAGGGCCGTTTCCACCAGAACAAGCGGTATTTTTTGTCCAAAACAGGCACAGTAGAATTTTCGAGTAAAATGTGGTCTTTTTGGGCCTCTTGTGGGCGTTTTCCCTAAAAGTTTGTCTCCACCCAAAAAGTGGTGTTTTCCGTCCGAAACGGAAGCAATTGAATTTTCTTGTCAAACTTAGTTTTTCTGGCCATTTAGTGGGCGTTTTTCTCAGAATGTTGTTTCCCCCCCAAACAATTGGTATTTTTCGTTCGAAACGGACACAGTTCAATTTTTCAGGTCAAACGTCGTCCTTTTCGGTATGTGTGTGGGCATTTTGCTCAGATAGTCGTTTCCCCTATAAAAGTGGTACTTCCGTCCGGAACGGACGCAATTGACATTCTACGTCAAACTTGGTCTTTTTGGGCTTTTAGTGGGCGTTTTGCTCTGAATGTTGTTTCCTCCCAAGCGAGTGGTATTTTTTTTTCGAAACGGACAGATTTCAATTTTTCTGGTCAAGCATCGTCATTTCGGGCATTTTTGGGGCGTTTTGCTTGGAGGCTCGTTTCCATCTAAACAAGTGGTATATTTTGTCCAAAACGGGCACAGTTGAATTTTAGAGTAAAATGTGGTCTTTTTGGGCGTTTTCCTCAAAAGGTCGTTTCCACCGAAAAAGTAGGATATTTCGTCAGAAACGGACGCTGTTGAATTTTCTGGTCAAACTTAGTCTGTTTGGGCCTTTTGTGGGATTTTTGCTCAGAAGGCCGTTTCCACACTAAAAGTGGTGTTTTCGTCCGAAACGGATGGAGTTGAATTTTCTTGTCAAACTTGGCCTTTTTGGGTATTTAGTGGGCCTTTTGCTCAGACAGTCGTTTCCACCATAAAAGTGGTACTTTCGTCCGAAAACGGACGCAAATTACATTCAGGTCAAATTTGGTCTGTTCGGGCTTGTAGTGGGCGTTTTGCTCTGAATGTTGTTTCCACACGAGCCAGCAGTATATTTTGTCCGAAACGGACAGATTTCAATTTTGCAGGTCGAACATCGTCCTTTTGGGCATTTTGGGGGCGTTACGCTCAGAGGCTCGTTTCCATGCAAACAATTGGTATTTTTCGTCCTAAACGGACACAGTTGAATTTTCGGATCAAACTTGTTTTTTTTTTTTTTTTTGGCATTTTGGGGGCGTTTTGCTTGGAGGCTAATTTCGATCGAAACAAGTGGTATTTTTCGTCTGAAATAGACACAGCTGAATTTCCGGATCAAGCTTGGTCTTTTTGGGTATTTTGCAGAGAGGGTCGTTTCCACCCAAACAAGTGGTATTTTTTTGTCCGAAACGGGCACAGTTGAATTTTCGAGTAAAATGTGGTCTTTCCGGGGCTTTTGCGGACGTTTTTCTCAAAAGGTCGTTTCCACCCAAAAAATTGGATTTTTCGTCCGAAACGGACGCCGTTGAATTTTCTGGTCAAACTTAGTCTGTTTGGGCCTTTTGCGGGATTTTTGCTCAGAAGGCCGTTTTCCCAATAAAAATGGTATTTTTCGTCCCAAACGGATGCACCTGAATTTTCTTGTCAAACTTGGTCTTTTAGGGCATTTAGTGGGCGTGTTGCTCAGAATGTTGTTTCTACCCAAACATTTGGTTTTTTTCGTCCGAAACGGTCACAGTTCAATTTTCGGATCAAACTTGGTCTTTTTGCGCATTTTGGGGGCGTTTTGCCTCGAGGCTAATTTCCCTCCAAACAAGTGATATTTCTTGTCTGAATCAGACACAGTTGAATTTTCGGATCAAACTTGTTCTTTTTGGGTAATTTGCACAGAGGGCCGTTTCCACCCGAACAAGTGGTATTTTTTGTCCAAAACAGGCACAGTTGAATTTTCGAGTAAAATGTGGTCTTTTTGGGCCTATTGTGGGCGTTTTCCTCAAAAGTTTGTTTCCACCCAAAAAGTGGTGTTTTTCGTCCGAAACGGAAGCAGTTGAATTTTCTTGTCAAACTTAGTTTTTCTGGGCATTTAGTGGGCATTTTTCTCAGAATGTTGTTTCCACCCAAACAATTGGTATTTTTCGTCCGAAACGGACACGGTTCAATTTTTCAGGTTAAACGTCGTCCTTTTTGGTATGTTGTGGGCTTTTTGCTCAGATAGTCGTTTCCCCTATAAAAGTGGTACTTTCGTCCGGAACGGACGCAGTTGACATTCTACGTCAAACTTGGTCTTTTTGGGCTTTTAGCGAGCGTTTTGCTCTGAATGTTGTTTCATCCCAAGCGAGTGGTATTTTTTGTCCGAAACGGACAGATTTCAATTTTTCTGGTCAAGCATCGTCATTTCGGGCATTTTTGGGGCGTTTTGCTTGGAGGCTCGTTTCCATCTAAACAAGTGGTATTTTTTGTCCAAAACGGGCACAGTTGAATTTTAGAGTAAAATGTGGTCTTTTTGGGCGTTTTCCTAAAAAGGTCATTTCTACCGAAAAAGTAGGATATTTCGTCAGAAACGGACGCTGTTGAATTTTCTGGTCAAACTTAGTCCGTTTCCACAATAAAAGTGGTGTTTTTCGTCCGAAACAGATGGAGTTGAATTTTCTTGTCAAACTTGGTCTTTTTGTGTATTTAGTGGGCGTTTTGCTCAGACAGTCGTTTCCACCATAAAAGTGGTACATTCGTCCGAAAACGGACGCAAATTACGTTTAGGTCAAATTTGGTCTGTTTGGGCTTTCGGCGGGCGTTTTGCTCTGAATGTTGTTTCCACACGAGCCAGCAGTATATTTTGTCCGAAACGGACAGATTTCAATTTTTTAGGTTGAACATCGTCCTTTTGGGCATTTTGGGGGCGTTACGCTCGGAGGCTCGTTTCCATCCAAACAATTGGTATTTTTCGTCCGAAATGGACGCCGTTGAATTTTCTGGTCAAAACTTAGTCTGTTTGGGCCTTTTGCGGGATTTTTGCTCAGAAGGCCGTTTCCCCAATAAAAATGGTATTTTTCGTCCGAAACGAATCCAGCTGAATTTTCTTGTCAAACTTGGTCTTTTAGGGCATTTAGTGGGCATTTTGCTCAGAATGTTGTTTCTACCCAAACATTTGGTATTTTTCGTCCAAAACGGATGCAGCTGAATTTTCGGATCAAACTTGGTCTTTTTGCGCATTTTTGGGCCGTTTTCTCTCGAGGCTAATTTCCCTCCAAACAAGTGATATTTCTTGTCTGAATCAGACACAGTTGAATTTTCGGATCAAACTTGTTCTTTTTGGGTAATTTGCACAGAGGGCCGTTTCCACCCGAACAAGGGGTATTTTTTGTCCAAAACAGGCACAGTTGAATTTTTGAGTAAAATGTGGTCTTTTTGGGCCTTTTCTGGGCATTTTCCTCAAAAGTTTGTTTCCACCCAAAAAGTGGTGTTTTTCGTCAGAAACGGAAACAGTTGAATTTTCTTGTCAAACTTAGTTTTTCTGGGCATTTAGTGGGCGTTTTTCTCAGAATGTTGTTTCCACCCAAACAATTGGTATTTTTCGTCCGAAACGGACACAGTTCAACTTTTCAGGTTAAACGTCGTCCTTTTTGGTATGTTGTGGGCTCTTTGCTCAGATAGTCGTTTCCCCTATAAAAGTGGTACTTTCGTCCGGAACGGACGCAGTTGACATTCTACGTCAAACTTGGTCTTTTTGGGCTTTTAGCGGGCGTTTTGCTCTGAATGTTGTTTCCTCCCAAGCAAGTGGTATTTTTTGTCCGAAACGGACAGATTTCAATTTTTCTGGTTAAGCATCGTCATTTCGGGCATTTTTGGGGCGTTTTGCTTTGGATGCTCGTTTCCATCTAAACAAGTGGTATTTTTTGTCCAAAACGGGCACAATTGAATTTTAGAGTAAAATGTGGTCTTTGTGGGCGTTTTCCTCAAAAGATCGTTTCCTTCGAAAAAGTAGGATATTTCGTCAGAAACGGAGGCTGTTGAATTTTCTAGTCAAACTTAGTCTGTTTGGGCCTTTTGTGGGATTTTTGCTCAGAAGGCCGTATCCACACTAAAAGTGGTGTTTTTCGTCCGAAACGGATGGAGTTGAATTTTCTTGTCAAACTTGGCCTTTTTGGGTATTTAGTGGGCGTTTTGCTCAGACAGTCGTTTGCACCATAAAAGTGGTACTTTCGTCCGAAAACGGACGCAAATTACATTTAGGTCAAATTTGGTCTGTTTGGGCTTTTAGTGGGCGTTTTGCTCTTAATGTTGTTTCCACACGAGCCAGCAGTATATTTTGTCCGAAACGGACAGATTTCAATTTTTCAGGTCGAACATCGTCCTTTTGGGCATTTTGGGGGTGTTATGCTCGGAGGCTCGTTTCCATCCAAACAATTGGTATTTTTCGTCCTAAACGGACAGCTGAATTTTCGGATCCAACTTGTTTTTTTTTTTTTTTTGGCATTTTGGGGGCGTTTTGCTTGGAGGTTAATTTCGATCGAAACAAGTGGTATTTTTCGTATGAAATAGAAACAGTTGAATTTCCAGTTCAAACTTGGGTCTTTTTGGGTATTTTGCAGAGAGGGTCGTTTCCACCCAAAAAAATTGGATTTTTCGTCCGAAACGGACGCTGTTGAATTTTCTGGTCAAACTTAGTTTGTTTGGGCCTTTTGTGGGATTTTCGCTAAGAAGGCTGTTTCCCCAATAAAAATGGTATTTTTCGTCCGAAACGGATGCAGCTGAATTTTCTTGTCAAACTTGGTCTTTTGGGGCATTTAGTGGGTGTTTTTCTCAGAATGTTGTTTCTTCCCAAACATTTGGTATTTTTCGTCCGAAACGGACACAGTTCAATTTTCGGATCAAACTTGGTCTTTTTGGGCATTTTTGGGACGTTTTGCTTCGGGGCTAATTTCCCTCCTAACAAGTGGTATTTTTTGTCTGAAACAGACACAGTTGAATTTTCGGATCAAACTTGTTCTTTTTGGGTATTTTACACAGAGGGCCGTTTCCACCCGAACAAGTGGTATTTTTTGTCCAAAACAGGCACAGTTGAATTTTCAATAAAAATGTGGTCTTTTTGGGCCTTTTGTGGGTGTTTTCCTCAAAAGTTTGTTTCCACCCAAAAAGGGGTGTTTTTCGTCCGAAACGGAAGCAGTTGAATTTTCTTGTCAAACTTAGTTTTTCTGGGCATTTAGTGGGCGTTTTTCTCAGAATGTTGTTTCCACCCAAACAATTGGTATTTTTCGTCCAAAACGGACACAGTTCAATTTTTCAGGTTAAACGTCGTCCTTTTCGGTACATTGTGGGCTTTTTGCTCAGATAGTCGTTTCCCCTATAAAAGTGGTACTTTCGTCCGGAACGGACGCAGTTGACATTCTACGTCAAACTTGGTATTTGTGGGCTTTTAGTGGGCATTTTGCTCTGAATGTTGTTCCTCCCAAGCAAGTGGTATTTTTTGTCCGAAACGGACAGATTTCAATTTTTCTGGTCAAGCATCGTCATTTTGGGCATTTTCGGGGCGTTTTGCTTGGAGGCTCGTTTCCATCTAAAAAAGTGGTATTTTTTGTCCGAAATGGGCACAGTTGAATTTTAGAGAAAAATGTGGTCTCTTTGGGCGTTTTCCTCAAAAGGTCGTTTCCACCGAAAAAGTAGGATATTTCGTCAGAAACGGACGCTGTTGAATTTTCTGGTCAAACTTAGTCTGTTTGGGCCTTTTGTGGGATTTTCGCTCAGAAGACCGTTTCCCCAATAAAAATGGTATTTTTCGTCCGAAACGGATGCAGCTGAATTTTCTTGTCAAACTTGGTCTTTGAGGGCATTTAGTGGGCGTTTTGCTCAGAATGTTGTTTCTACCCAAACATTTTGTATTTTTCGTCCGAAACGGTCACAGTTCAATTTTCGGATCAAACTTGGTCTTTTTGCGCATTTTGGGGGAGTTTTGCTTCGAGGCTAATTTCCCTCCAAACAAGTGATATTTCTTGTCTGAATCAGACACAGTTGAATTTTCGGATCAAATTGTTCTTTTTGGGTATTTTGCACAGAGGGCCGTTTCCACCCGAACAAGTGGTATTTTTTGTCCAAAATAGGCACAGTTGAATTTTCGAGTAAAATGTGGTCGTTTTGGGCCTTTTGTGGGTGTTTTCCTCAAAAGTTTGTTTCCACCCAAAAGGGAGTGTTTTTCATCCGAAACGGAAGCAGTTGAATTTTCTTGTCAAACTTAGTTTTTCTGGGCATTTAGTGGGCGTTTTTCTCAGAATGTTGTTTCCACCCAAACAATTGGTATTTTTCGTCCGAAACGGACACAGTTCAACTTTTCAGGTTAAACGTCGTCCTTTTCGGTATGTTGTGGGCTTTTTGCTCAGATAGTCGTTTCCCCTATAAAAGTGGTACTTTCGTCCAGAACGGATGCAGTTGACATTCTACGTCAAATTTGGTCTTTTTGGGCTTTTAGTTGGCGTTTTGCTCTGAATGTTGTTTCCTCCCAAGCAAGTGGTATTTTTTGTCCGAAACGGAAAGATTTCAATTTTTCTTGTCAAGCATCGTCATTTCGGGCATTTTTGGGGCGTTTTGCTTGGAGGCTCGTTTCCATCTAAACAAGTGGTATTTTTTGTCCAAAACGGGCACAGTTGAATTTAAGAGTAAAATGCGGTCTTTTTGGGCCTTTTCCTCAAAAGGTCGTTTCCACCGAAAAAGTAGGATATTTCGTCAGAAACGGACGCTGTTGAATTTTCTGGTCAAACTTTGTCTACTTGGGCCTTTTGTGGGATTTTTGCTCAGAAGGCCGTTTCCACACTAAAAGTGGTGTTTTTCGTCCGAAACGGATGGAGTTGAATTTTCTTGTCAAACTTGGTCTTTTTGGGTATTTAGTGGGTGTTGTGCTCAGACAGTCGTTTCGACCACGAAAGTGGTACTTTCGTACGAAAACGGACGCAAATTACATTTAGGTCAAATTTGGTCTGTTTGGGCTTTTATTGGGCGGTTTGCTCTGAATGTTGTTTCCACACGAGCCAGCAGTATATTTTGTCCGAAACGGACAGATTTCAATTTTTCTGGTCGAACATCGTCCTTTAGGGCATTTTGCGGGCGTTACGCTCGAGGCTCGTTTCCATCCAAACAATTGGTATTTTTCGTCCTAAACGGACACAGCTGAATTTTCGGATCAAACTTGTTTTTTTTTTTTTTTTTTTTCGCATTTGGGGGGCGTTTTGCTTGGAGGCTAATTTCGATCGAAACAAGTGGTATTTTTCGTCTGAAATAGACACAGTTGAATTTCCGGATCAAACTTGGGTCTTTTTGGGTATTTTGCAGAGAGGGTCGTTTCCATCCAAACAAGTGGTATTTTTTGTCCAAAACGGGCACAGCTGAATTTTCAAGTAAAATGTGGTCTTTCCGGGGGCTTTTGCGGACGTTTTCCTCAAAAGGTCGTTTGCACCCAAAAAATTGGATTTTTCGTCCGGAACGGACGGCGTTGAATTTTCTGGTCAAACTTAGTCTGTTTGGGCCTTTTGTGGGATTTTTGCTCAGAAGGCCCTTTCCCCAATAAAAATGGTATTTTTCGTCCGAAACGGATGCAGCTGAATTTTCTTGTCAGGGCCTTTTGTGGGCGTTTTCCTCAAAAGTTTGTTTCTACCCAAAAAGTGGTGTTTTCCGTCCGAAACGGAAGCAGTTGAATTTTCTTGTCAAACTTAGTTTTTCTGGGCATTTAGTGGGCGTTTTTCTCAGAATGTTGTTTCCACCCAAACAATTGGTATTTTTCGCCCCAAACGGAAACAGTTCAATTTTTCAGGTTAAACGTCGTCCTTTTCGGTATGTTGTGGGCTTTTTGCTCAGATAGTCGTTTCCCCTATAAAAGTGGTACTTTCGTCCGGAATGGACGCAGTTGACATTCTACGTCAAACTTGGTCTTTTTGGGCTTTTAGTGGGCGTTTTGCTCTAAATGTTGTTTCCTCCCAAGCAAGTGGTATTTTTTGTCCGAAACGGACAGATTTCAATTTTTCTGGTCAACCATCGTCATTTCGGGCATTTTTGGGGCATTTTGCTTGGAGGCTCGTTTCCATCTAAACAAGTGGTATATTTTGTCCAAAACGGGCATAGTTGAATTTTAGAGTAAAATGTGGTCTTTTAGGGCGTTTTCCTCAAAAGGTCGTCCCACCGAAAAAGTAGGATATTTCGTCAGAAACGGACGCTGTTGAATTTTCTAGTCAAACTTAGTATGTTTGGGCCTTGTGTGGGATTTTTGCTCAGAAGGCCGTTTCCACACTAAAAGTGGTGTTTTTCGTCCGAAACAGATGGAGTTGAATTTTCTTGTCAAACTTGGTCTTTTTGGGTATTTAGTGGGCGTTTTGCTCAGACAGTCGTTTCCACCATAAAACGGACGCAAATTACATTTAGGTATAATTTGGTCTGTTTTGGCTTTTAGTGGGCGTTTTGCTCTGAATGTTGCTTGCACACGAGCCAGCAGTATATTTTGTCCGAAACGGACAGATTTCAATTTTTCAGGTCGAACATCGTCATTTGGGGCATTTTGGGGGCGTTACGCTCGGAGGCTCGTTTCCATCCAAACAATTGGTATTATTCGTCCTAAACAGACACAGTTGAATTTTCGGATCAAACTTGTTTGTTTTTTTTTTTCGGCATTTCGGGGGCGTTTTACTTGGAGGCTAATTTCGATGGAAACAAGTGGTATTTTTCGTCTGAAATCGACACAGTTGAATTTCCGGATCAAACTTGGGTCTTTTTGGGTATTTTGCAGAGAGGGTCGTTTCCACCCAAACAAGTGGTATTTTTTGTCCAAAACGGGCACAGTTGAATTTTCGAGTAAAATGTGGTCTTTCCGGGGGCTTTTGCGGACGTTTTCCTGAAAAGGTCGTTTGCACCCAAAAAATTGGATTTTTCGTCCGGAACGGACGGCGTTGAATTTTCTGGTCAAACTTAGTGTGTTTGGGCCTTTTGTGGGATTTTTGCTCAGAAGGCCGTTTCCCCAATAAAAATGGTATTTTTCGTCCGAAACGGATGCAGCTGAATTTTCTTGTCAAACTTGGTCTTTTAGGGCATTTAGCGGGCGTTTTGCTCAGAATCTTGTTCCTACCCAAACATTTGGTATTTTTCGCCCGAAACGGACACAGTTCAATTTTCGGATCAAACTTGGTCTTTTTGGGCATTTTGGGGGCGTTTTGCTTCGAGGCTAATTTCCCTCCGAACAAGTGGTATTTTTTGTCTGATACAGACACAGTTTAATTTTCGGATCAAACTTGTTCTTTTTGGGTATTTTGCACAAAGGGCCGTTTCCACCCGAACAAGTGGTAATTTTTGTCCAAAACAGGAACAGTTGAATTTTTGAGTAAAATGTGGTCTTTTTGGACCTTTTGTGGGCGTTTTCCTCAAAAGTTTGTTTCCCCCCAAAAAGTGGTGTTTTCCGTCCGAAACGGAAGCAGTTGAATTTTCTTGTCAAACTTAGTTTTTCTGGGCATTTAGTGGGCGTTTTTCTCGGAATGTTGTTTCCACCCAAACAATTGGTACTTTTCGTCCGAAACGGACACAGTTCAATTTTTCAGGTTAAACGTCGTCCTTTTCGGTATGTTGTGGGCTTTTTGCTCAGATAGTCGTTTTCCCTATAAAAGTGGTACTTTCGTCCGGAACGGACGTAGTTGACATTCTACGTCAAACTTCGTCTTTTTGGGCTTTTAGTGGGCGTTTTGCTCTGAATGTTGTTTCCTCCCAAGCAAGTGGTATTTTTTGTCCGAAACGGACAGATTTCAATTTTTCTGGTCAAGCATCGTTATTTCGGGCTTTTTTGGGGCGTTTTGCTTGGAGGCTCGTTTCCATCTAAACAAGTGGTATTTTTTGTCCAAAACGGGCACAGTTGAATTTTAGAGTAAAATGTGGTCTCTTTGGGCGTTTTCCTCAAAAGGTCGTTTACACCGAAAAAGTAGGATATTTCGTCAGAAACGGACGCTGTTGAATTTTCTGGTCAAACTTAGTCTGTTTGGGCGTTTTGTGGGATTTTTGCTCAGAAGGCCGTTTCCACACTAAAAGTGGTGTTTTTCGTCCGAAACGGATGGAGTTGAATTTTCTTGTCAAACTTGGTCTTTTTGGGTATTTAGTGGGCGTTTTGCTCAGACAGTCATTTCCACCATAAAAGTGGTACTTTCGTACGAAAACGGACGCAAATTAGATTTAGGTCAAATTTGGTCTGTTCGGGCTTTTAGTGGGCGGTTTGCTCTGAATGTTGTTTCCACACGAGCCAGCAGTATATTTTGTTCGAAACGGACAGATTTCAATTTTTCAGGTCGAACATCGTCCTTTTGGGCATTTTGGGGGCGTTACGCTCGAAGGCTCGTTTCCATCCAAAGAATTGGTATTTTTCGTCCTAAACGGACACAGCTGAATTTTCAGATCAAACTCCTTTTTTTTTTTTTTTTTTTTGGCATTCTGGGGGCGTTTTGCTTGGAGGCTAATTTCGATCGAAACAAGTGGTATTTTTCGTCTAAAATAGACACAGTTGAATTTCCGGATCAAACTTGGGTCTTTTTGGGTATTTTACAGAGAGGGTTGTTTCCACCCAAACAAGTGGTATTTTTTGTCCAAAACGGGCACAGTTGAATTTTCGAGTAAAATGTGGTCTTTTTGGGGCTTTTGCGGACGTTTTCCTCAAATGTCGTTTCCACCCAAAAAATTGGATTTTTCGTCTGGAACGGACGCTATTGAATTTTCTGGTTAAACTTAGTCTGTTTGGGCCTTTTGTGGGATTTTTGCTCAGAAGGCCGTTTCTCCAATAAAAATGGAATTTTTCGTCCGAAACGGATGCAGCAGAATTTTCTTGTCAAACTTGGTCTCTTAGGGCATTTGGGGGCGTTTTGCTCAGAATGTTGTTTTTACCCAAACATTTGGTATTTTTCGTCCGAAACGAACACAGTTCAATTTTCGGATCAAACTTGGTCTTTTTGGGCATTTTGGGGGCATTTCGCTTCGAGGCTAATTTCCCTCCAAACAAGTGGTATTTTTTGTCTGAAACAGACACAGTTTAATTTTCGGATCAAACTTGTTCTTTTTGGATATTTTTCACAGAGGGCCGTTTCCACCCGAACAAGTGGTATTTTTTGTCCAAAACGGGCACAGTTGAATTTTCGAGTAAAATGTGGTCTTTCTGGGGCTTTTGCGGACGTCTTCCTCAAAAGGACGTTTCCACTTAAAAAATTGGATTTTTCGTCCGAAAGGGACGCTGTTGAATTTTCTGGTCAAACTTAGTGTGTTTGGGCCTTTTGTGGGATTTTTGCTCAGAAGGCCGTTTCCCCAATAAAAATGGTATTTTTCGTCCGAAACGGATGCAGCTGAATTTTCTTGTCAAACTTGGTCTTTTAGGGCATTTAGCGGGCGTTTTGCTCAGAATGTTGTTTCTACCCAAACATTTGGTATTTTTCGCCCGAAACGGACACAGTTCAATTTTCGGATCAAACTTGGTCTTTTTGGGCATTTCGGGGGCGTTTTTCTTCGAGGCTAATTTCCCTCCGAACAAGTGGTATTTTTTGTCTGATACAGACACAGTTTAATTTTCGGATCAAACTTGTTCTTTTTGGGTATTTTGCACAAAGGGCCGTTTCCACCCGAACAAGTGGTATTTTTTGTCCAAAACAGGAACAATTGAATTTTTTAGTAAAATGTGGTCTTTTTGGGCCTTTTGTCGGATTTTCGCTCAGCAGGCCGTTTCCAGACTAAAAGTGGTGTTTTTCGTCCGAAACGGATGGAGTTGAATTTTCTTGTCAAACTTGGTCTTTTTGGGTATTTAGTGGGCGTTTTGCTCAGACAGTCGTTTCGACCATGAAAGTGGGACTTTCGTACGAAAACGGACGCAAATTACATTTAGGTCAAATTTGGTCTGTTTGGGCTTTTAGTGGGCGGTTTGCTCTGAATGTTGTTTCCACACGAGCCAGCAGTATATTTTGTCCGAAACGGACAGATTTCAATTTTTCAGGTCGAACATCGTCCTTTAGGGCATTTTGGGGGCGTTACGCTCGGAGGCTCGTTTCCATCCATACAATTGGTATTTTTCGTCCTAAACGGACACAGCTGAATTTTCGGATCAAACTCGTTTTTTTTTTCTTGGAATTTTGTGGGCGTTTTGCTTGAAGGCTAATTTCGATCGAAACAAGTGGTATTTTTCGTCTGAAATAGACACAGTTGAATTTCCGGATCAAACTTGGGTCTTTTTGGGTATTTTGCAGAGAGGGTCGTTTCTACCCAAACAAGTGGTATTTTTTGTCCAAAACGGGCAGAGTTGAATTTTCGAGTAAAATGTGGCCTTTCCGGGGCTTTTGCGGACGTTTTCCTCAAAAGTTCGTTTCCACCCAAAAAATTGGATTTTTCGTCCGGAACGGACGCCGTTGAATTTTTTGGTCAAACTTAGTCTGTTTGGGCATTTTCTGGGATTTTTGCTCAGAAGGCCGTTTCCCCAATAAAAAAGGTATTTTTCGTCCGAAACGGATGCAGCTGAATTTTCTTGTCAGGGCCTTTTGTGGGCGTTTTCCTCAAAAGTTTGTTTCTACCCAAAAAGTGGTGTTTTCCGTCCGAAACGGAAGCAGTTGAATTTTTTTCTCAAACTTAGTTTTTCTGGGCATTTAGTGGGCGTTTTGCTCAGAATGTTGTTTCTACCCAAAAAATTGGATTTTTCATCCGAAACGGACGCCGTTGAATTTTCTGGTCAAACTTAGTATGTTTGGGCCTTTTGCGGGATTTTTGCTCAGAAGGCCGTTTCCCCAATAAAAATGGTATTTTTCGTCCGAAACGGATGCAGCTGAATTTTCTTGTCAAACTTGGTCTTTTTGGGCATTTAGTGGGCGTTTTGCTCAGCATGTTGTTTCTACCCAAACATTTGGTATTTTTCGTCCGAAACGAACGCAGTTCAATTTTCGGATCAAACTTGGTCTTTTTGGGCATTTCGGGGGCGTTTTGCTTCGAGGCTAATTTCCCTCCAAACAAGTGGTATTTTTTGTCCAAAACAGGCACAGTTGAATTTTCGATTAAAATGTGGTCTTGTCAGGGCCTTTTGTGGGCGTTTTCCTCAAAAGTTTTTTTCTACCCAAAAAGTGGTGTTTTCCGTCCGAAACAGAAGCAGTTGAATTTTCTTGTCAAACTTAGTTTTTCTGGGCATTTAGTGGGCGTTTTTCTCAGAATGTTGTTTCCACTCAAACAATTGGTATTTTTCGTCCCAAACGGAAACAGTTCAAGTTTTCATGTTAACCGTCGTCCTTTTCGGTATGTTGTGGGCTTTTTGCTCAGATAGTCGTTTCCCCTATAAAAGTGGTACTTTCGGCCGGAATGGACGCAGTTGACATTCTACGTCAAACTTGGTCTTTTTGGGCTTTTCGTGGGCGTTTTGCTCTGAATGTTGTTTCCTCCCAAGCAAGTGGTATTTTTTGTCCGAAACGGACAGATTTCAATTTTTCTGGTCAAGCATCGTCATTTCGGGCATTTTTGGGGCGTTTTGCTTGGAGGCTCGTTTCCATCTAAACAAGTGGTATTTTTTGTCCAAAACGGGCACAGTTGAATTTTAGAGTAAAATGTGGTCTTTTTGGGCGTTTTCCTCAAAAGGTCGTTTCCACCGAAAAAGTAGGATATTTCGCCTGAAACGGACGCTGTTGAATTTTCTGGTCAAACTTAGTCTGTTTGGGCCTTTTGTGGGATTTTTGCTCAGAAGGCCGTTTCCACACTAAAAGTGGTGTTTTCGTCCGAAACGGATGGAGTTGAATTTTCTTGTCAAACTTGGCCTTTTTGGGTATTTAGTGGGCGTTTTGCTCAGACAGTCGTTTCCACCATAAAAGTGGTACTTTCGTCCGAAAACGGACGCAAATTACATTCAGGTCAAATTCGGTCTGTTCAGGCTTTTAGTGGGCGTTTTGCTCTGAATGTTGTTTCCACACGAGCCAGCAGTATATTTTGTCCGAAACGGACAGATTTCAATTTTGCAGGTCGAACATCGTCCTTTTGGGCATTTTGGGGGCGTTACGCTCAGAGGCTCGTTTCCATCCAAACAATTGGTATTTTTCGTCCTAAACGGACACAGTTGAATTTTCGGATCAAACTTGTTTTTTTTTTTTTTTGGCATTTTGGGGGCGTTTTGCTTGGAGGCTAATTTCGATCGAAACAAGTGGTATTTTTCGTTTGAAATAGACACAGTTGAATTTCCGGATCAAACTTGGGTCTTTTCGGGTATTTTGCAGAGAGGGTCGTTTCCACCCAAACAAGTGGTATTTTTTTGTCCAACTTAGGCACAGTTGAATTTTTGAGTAAAATGTGGTCTTTCCGGGGCTTTTGCGGACGTTTTCCTCAAAAGGTCGTTTCCACCCGAAAAATTGGATTTTTCGTCCGAAACGGACGCCGTTGAATTTTCTGGTCAAACTTAGTATGTTTGGGCCTTTTGCGGGATTTTTGCTTAGAAGGCCGTTTCCCCAATAAAAATGGTATTTTTCGTCCCAAACGGATGCAGCTGAATTTTCTTGTCAAATTTGGTCTTTTTGGGCATTTAGTGGGCGTTTTGCTCAGAATGTTGTTTCTACCCAAACATTTGGTATTTTTCGTCCGAAACGGACACAGTTCAATTTTCGGATCAAACTTGGTCTTTTTGGGCATTTTGGGGGCGTTTTGCTTCGAGGCTAATTTCCCTCCAAACAAGTGGTATTTTTTGTCTGAAACAGACACAGTTGAATTTTCGGATCAAACTCGTTCTTTTTGGGTATTTTGCACAGAGGGCCGTTTCCACCCGAACAAGTGGTATTTTTTGTCCAAAACAGGCACAGTTGAATTTTCGAGTAAAATGTGGTCGTTTTGGGCCTTTTCTGGGCGTTTTCCTCAAAAGTTTGTTTCCACCCAAAAAGTGGTGTTTTCCGTCCGAAAAGGAAGCAGTTGAATTTTTTTGTCAAACTTAGTTTTTCTGGGCATTTAGTGGGCGTTTTTCTCAGAATGTTGTTTCCACCCAAACAATTGGAATTTTTCGTCCGAAACGGACACAGTTCAATTTTTCAGGTTAAACGTCGTCCTTTTCGGTATGTTGTGGCATTTTGCTCAGATAGTCGTTTCCCCTATAAAAGTGGTACTTTCGTCCGGAACGGACGCAGTTGACATTCTACGTCAAACTTGGTCCTTTTGGGCTTTTAGTGGGCATTTTGCTCTGAATGTTGTTTCCTCCCAAGCAAGTGGTATTTTTTGTCCGAAACAGACAGATTTCAATTTTTCTGGTCAAGCATCGTCATTTCGGGCATTTTTGGGGCGTTTTGCTTGGAGGCTCGTTTCCATCTAAACAAGTGATATTTTTTGTCCAAAACGGGCACAGTTGAATTTTAGAGTAAAATGTGGTCTTTTTGGGCGTTTTCCTCAAAAGGTCGTTTCCACCGAAAAAGTAGGATATTTCGTCTGAAACGGACGCTGTTGAATTTTTTGGTCAAACTTAGTCTTTTTCGGTCTTTCGTGGGATTTTTGCTCAGAAGGCCGTTTCCACACTAAAAGTGGTGTTTTCGTCCGAAACGGATGGAGTTGAATTTTATTGTCAAACTTGGCCTTTTTGGGTATTTAGTGGGCGTTTTGCTCAGACAGTCGTTTCCACCATAAAAGTGGTACTTTCGTCCGAAAACGGACGCAAATTACATTCAGGTCAAATTTGGTCTGTTCGGGCTTTTAGTGGGCGTTTTGCTCTGAATGTTGTTTCCACACGAGCCAGCAGTATATTTTGTCCGAAACGGACAGATTTCAATTTTGTAGGTCGAACATCGTCCTTTTGGGCATTTTGGGGGCGTTACGCTCGGAGGCTCGTTTCCATCCAAACATTCGGTATTTTTCGTCCTAAACGGACACAGTTGAATTTTCGGATCAAACTTGTTTTTTTTTTTTTTTGGCATTTTGGGGGCGTTTTGCTTGGAGGCTAATTTCGATCGAAACAAGTGGTATTTTTCGTCTGAAATAGACACAGTTGAATTTTCGGATCAAACTTGGGTCTTTTTTGGTATTTTGCAGAGAGGGTCGTTTCCACCCAAACAAGTGGTATTTTTTTGTCCAAAACGGGCACAGTTGAATTTTCGAGTAAAATGTGGTCTTTCCGGGGCTTTTGCAGACGTTTTCCTCAAAAGGTCGTTTCCACCCAAAAAATTGGATTTTTCGTCCGAAACGGACGCCGTTGAATTTTCTGGTCAAACTTAGTATGTTTGGGCCTTTTGTGGGATTTTTGCTCAGAAGGCCGTTTCCCTAATAAAAATGGTATTTTACGTCTGAAACGGATGCAGCAGAATTTTCTTGTCAAACTTGGTCTTTTATGGCATTTAGTGGGCGTTTTGCTCAGAATGTTGTTTCTACCCAAACATTTGGTATTTTTCATCCGAAACGGACACAGTTCAATTTTCGGATCAAACTTGGTCTTTTTGGGCATTTTGGGGGCGTTTTGCTTCGAGGCTAATTTCCCTCCGAAGAAGTGGTATTTTTTGTCTGAAACAGATACAGTTGAATTTTCGGATCAAACTTGTTCTTTTTGGGTATTGATGAGAACCAACGTGCACCAACAAATGATTCGCTGCATGTTCCAATTGGGCCTATTACGAGGGCAAGATCCAAGAAGATCAAAGAAGCACTTAATGGGCTAATTCAAGATATATGGGCTGAATCTAAAGTCGTAATGCCCAAAATCAAGGCCTAATCCATCTCATAAAGGCAAGCAAATGGGCTTAGTCATGAACTTAAATGGGCTAAAACATGAGACCCACGAAATTCTACTTATTTATTTTAGTTTATATCATTTTGTGAGACATCAATGCCAATTAGTATTTTTATTTTCTAGTATTGATCTTGTAATATGTTTGAAAGGTATCTAGGACTTTTGTTCTTGTAGCCTCCCCCTAGGTGTGAAAGGCCACCCACTATCTATAGTAGGGTGTGCTAAAGTTGAAGACTTCTTGTGTGAAAAGGACACCCCTAGGTGTGAAAGACCGCCCCCTATCTAAGGTTGGGTGTGCTTGACCATCCACTAGCCTAGGCTCTCCTTTGTGTTAGTTGCCTATTTAAGAGAGTTGTATTCCATGGGAAAAACACATTTACTTGAATAATATATCAGATTGAGAGAGTTTTCTCTTGAGTTCTTTATAGAACTTTTCCTTGAACTCATCAAGAATTTCTTGCGGCGTTCAAACTCTATAACTTCGGTTCGTGATTCCATTATAATATTTGGGTCGAGGTTTGTTATTTTATACCTTTGGTTCGCGTTTCATTCATAAACGTTGGGTCAAGGTTTCTATCAAACATTCTGTATTTTTCTGTTCTTCCTTTCTTTCTTTTCATTTATAAATCCAGATTTTAGATCGATCCTAGCAAAGACACCATAAATTGGTTTCGGGTCTCACTAATTCTTGGTGAGGTTCGCATCAGGTATTTTGCACAGAGGGCCGTTTCCACCCGAACAAGTGGTATTTTTTGTCCAAAACAGGCACAGTTGAATTTTCGAGTAAAATGTGGTCTTTTTGGGCCTTTTGTGGGCGTTTTCTTCAAAAGTTTATTTCCACCCAAAAAGTGGTGTTTTCCATTCGAAACGGAAGCAGTTGAATTTTCTTGTCAAACTTAGTTTTTCTGGGCATTTAGTGGGCGTTTTTCTCAGAATGTTGTTTCCACCCAAACAATTGGTATTTTTCGTCCGAAACGGACACAGTTCAATTTTTCAGGTTAAACGTCGTCCTTTTCGGTATGTTGTGGGTTTTTTGCTCAGATAGTCGTTTCCCCTATAAAAGTGGTACTTTCGTCCGGAACAGACGCAGTTGACATTCTACGTCAAACTTGGTCTTTTTGGGCTTTTAGTGGGCGTTTTGCTCTGAATGTTGTTTCCTCCCAAGCAAGTGGTATTTTTTGTCCGAAACGGACAGATTTCAATTTTTTTGGTCAAGCATCGTCATTTAGGGCATTTTTGCGGCGTTTTTCTTGAAGGCTCGTTTCCATCTAAACAAGTGGTATTTTTTTGTCCAAAAGGGGCACAGTTGAATTTTAAAGTAAAATGTGGTCTTGTTGGGCCTTTTCCTCAAAAGGTCGTTTCCACTGAAAAAGTAGGATATTTCGTCAGAAACGGACGCTGTTGAATTTTCTGGTCAAACTTAGTCTGTTTGGGCCTTTTGTGGGATTTTTGCTCAGAAGGCCGTTTCCACACTAAAAGTGGTGTTTTTCGTCCGAAACGGATGGAGTTGAATTTTCTTGTCAAACTTGGTCTTGTTGGGTATTTAGTGGGCGTTTTGCTCAGACAGTCGTTTCGACTATGAAAGTGGTACTTTCGTACGAAAACAGACGCAAATTACATTTAGGTCAAATTTGGTCTGTTTGGGCGTGGGCGGTTTGCTCTGAATGTTGTTTCCACACAAGCCAGTAGTATATTTTGTTCGAAACGGACAGATTTCAATTTTTCAGGTCGAACATCGTCCTTTAGGGCATTTTGGGGGCGTTACGCTCGGAGGCTCGTTTCCATCCAAACAATTGGTATTTTCCGTCCTAAACGGACACAACTGAATTTTCGGATCAAACTTGTTTTTTTTTTTTTTTTTGCATTTTGGGGGCGTTTTGCTTGGAGGCTAATTTCGATCGAAACAAGTGGTATTTTTCGTCTGAAATAGACACAGTTGAATTTCCGGATCAAACTTGGGTCTTTTTGGGTATTTTGCAGAGAGGGTCGTTTCCGCCCAAACAAGTGGTATTTTTTGTCCAAAACGGGCACAGTTGAATTTTCGAGTAAAATGTGGTCTTTCCGGGGCTTTTGCGGACGTTTTCCTCAAAAGGTCGTTTCCACCAAAAAAATTGGATTTTTCGTACGAAACGGACGCTGTTGAATTTTCTGGTCAAACTTAGTCTGTTTGGGCCTTTTGTGGGATTTTTGCTCAGAAGGCCGTTTCCCCAATAAAAATGGTATTTTTCGTCCGAAACGGATGCAACTGATTTTTCTTGTCAGGGCCTTTTGTGGGCGTTTTCCTCAAAAGTTTGTTTCCACCCAAAAAGTGGTGTTTTCCGTCCGAAACGGAAGCAGTTGAATTTTCTTGTCAAACTTAGTTTTTCTAGGCATTTAGTTGGCGTTTTTCTCAGAATGTTGTTTCCACCCAAACAATTGGTATTTTTCGTCCCAAACGGAAACAGTTCAATTTTTCAGGTTAAACGTCGTCCTTTTCGGTATGTTGTGGGCTTTTTGCTCAGATAGTCGTTTCTCCTATAAAAGTGGTACTTTCGTCCAGAACGGACGCAGTTGACATTCTACGTCAAACTTGGTCTTTTTGGGCTTTTAGTGGGCGTTTTGCTCTGAATGTTGTTTCCTCCCAAGCAAGTGGTATTTTTTGTCCGAAATGGATAGATTTCAATTTTTCTGGTCAAGCATCATCATTTCGGGCATTTTTGGGGCGTTTTGCTTGGAGGCTCGTTTCCATCTAAACAAGTGGTATATTTTGTCCAAAACGGGCACAGTTGAATTTTAGAGTAAAATGTGGTCTTTTTGGGCGTTTTCCTCAAAAGGTCGTTTCCACCGAAAAAGTAGGATATTTCGTCAGAAATGGACGCTGTTGAATTTTCGGTTCAAACTTAGTCTCTTTGGGCCTTTTGTGGGATTTTTACACAGAAGGCCGTTTCCACACTAAAAGTGGTGTTTTCGTCCGAAACGGATGGAGTTGAATTTTCTTGTCAAACTTGGCCTTTTTGGGTATTTAGTGGGCCTTTTGCTCAGACAGTCGTTTCCACCATAAAGTGGTACTTTCGTCCAAAAACGGACGCAAATTACATTCAGGTCAAATTTGGTCTGTTCAGGCTTTTAGTGGGCGTTTTGCTCTGAATGTTGTTTCCACACGAGCCAGCAGTATATTTTGTCCGAAACGGACAGATTTCAATTTTGCAGGTCGAACATCGTCCTTTTGGGCATTTTGGGGGCGTTACGCTCAGAGGCTCGTTTCCATCCAAACAATTGGTATTTTTCGTCCTAAACAGACAGAGTTGAATTTTCGGATCAAACTTGTTTTTTTTTTTTTTTTTTGGCATTTTGGGTGCGTTTTGCTTGGAGGCTAATTTCGATCGAAACAAGTGGTATTTTTCGTCTGAGATCGACACAGCTGAATTTCCGGATCAAACTTGGGTCTTTTTGGGTATTTTGCAGAGAGGGTCGTTTCCACCCAAACAAGTGGTATTTTTTTGTCCAAAACGGGTACAGTTGAATTTTCGAGTAAAATGTGGTCTTTCCGGGGCTTTTGCGGACGTTTTTCTCAAAAGGTCGTTTCCACCCAAAAAATTGGATTTTTCGTCCGAAACGGACGCCGTTGAATTTTCAGGTCAAACTTAGTCTGTTTGGGCCTTTTGCGGGATTTTTGCTCAGAAGGCCATTTTCCCAATAAAAATGGTATTTTTCGTCCCAAACGGATGCAGCTGAATTTTCTTGTCAAACTTGGTTTTTTAGGGCATTTAGTGGGCGTTTTGCTCAGAATGTTGTTTCTACCCAAACATTTGGTATTTTTCGTCCGAAACGGACGCAGTTCAATTTTCGGATCAAACTTGGTCTTTTTGGGCATTTTGGGGGCGTTTTGTTTCGAGGCTAATTTCCCTCCAAACAAGTGGTATTTTTTGTCCGAAACGGACACAGTTGAATTTTCGGATCAAACTTGTTCTTTTTGGGTATTTTGCACAGAGGGCCGTTTCCACCCGAAAAAGTGGTATTTTTTCTCCAAAACATGCACGGTTGAATTTTCGAGTAAAATGTGGTCTTTTTGGGCCTTTTCTGGGCGTTTTCCGTAAAAGTTTGTTTCCACCCAAAAAGTGGTGTTTTCCATCCAAAATGGAAGCAGTTGAACTTTCTTGTCAAACTTAGTTTTCTGGGCATTTAGTGTGCGTTTTTCTCAGAATGTTGTTTCCACCCAAACAATTGGAATTTTTCGTCCGAAACGGACACAGTTCAATTTTTCAGGTTAAACGTCGTCCTTTTCGGTATGTTGTGGGCATTTTGCTCAGATAGTCGTTTCCCCTATAAAAGTGGTACTTTCGTCCGGAACGGACACAGTTGACATTCTACGTCAAACTTGGTCTTTTTGGGCTTTTAGTGGGCGTTTTGCTCTGAATGTTGTTTCCTCCCAAGCGAGTGGTATTTTTTGTCCGAAACGGACAGATTTCAATTTTTCTGGTCAAGAATCGTCATTTCGGGCATTTTTGGGGCGTTTTGCTTGGAGGCTCGTTTCCATCTAAACAAGTGGTATTTTTTGTCCAAAACGGGCACAGTTGAATTTTAGAGTAAAATGTGGTCTTTTTGGGCGTTTTCCTCAAAAGGTCATTTCCACCGAAAAAGTAGGATATTTCGTCAGAAACGGACGCTGTTGAATTTTCTGGTCAAACTTAGTCCGTTTCCACACTAAAAGTGGTATTTTTCGTCCGAAACGGATGGAGTTGAATTTTCTTGTCAAACTTGGTCTTTTTGTGTATTTAGTGGGCATTTTGCTCAGACAATCGTTTCCACCATAAAAGTGGTACTTTCGTCCGAAAACGGACGCAAATTACATTTAGGTCAAATTTGGTCTGTTTGGGCTTTTGGCGGGCGTTTTGCTCTGAATGTTGTTTCCACACGAGCCAGCAGTATATTTTATCCGAAACGGACAGATTTCAATTTTTCAGGTTGAACATCGTCCTTTAGGGCATTTTCGGGGCGTTACGCTCGGAGGCTCGTTTCCATCCAAACAATTGCTATTTTTCGTCCTAAACGGACACAGTTGAATTGTTGCATCAAACTTGTTTTTTTTTTTTTTTTGGCATTATTGGGGCATTTTGGTTGGAGGCTAATTTTGATCGAAACAAGTGGTATTTTTCGTCTGAAATAGACACAGTTGAATTTCCGGATCAAACTTGGGTCTTTTTGGGTATTTTGCAGAGAGGGTCGTTTCCACCCAAACAAGTGGTATTTTTTGTCCAAAACGGGCACAGTTCAATTTTCGAGTAAAATGTGGTCTTTCCGGGGCTTTTGCGGACGTTTTCCTCAAAAGGTCGTTTCCACCCCAAAAATTGGATTTTTCGTCCGAAATGGACGCCGTTGAATTTTCTGGTCAAACTTAGTCTGTTTGGGCCTTTTGCGGGATTTTTGCTTAGAAGGCCGTTTCCCCAATAAAAATGGTATTTTTCGTCCGAAATGGATGCAGCTGAATTTTCTTGTCAAACTTGGTCTTTTAGGGCATGTAGTGGGCGTTTTGCTCAGAATGTTGTTTCTACCCAAACATTTGGTATTTTTCGTCCGAAACGGACGCAGTTCAATTTTCGGATCAAACTTGGTCTTTTTTGGTATTTTAGGGGCGTTTTGCTTCGAGGCTAATTTCCCTCCAAACAAGTGGTATTTTTTGTCTGAAACAGACACAGTTGAATTTTCAGATCAAACTTGTTCTTTTTGGGTATTTTGCACAGAGGGCCGTTTCCACCAGAACAAGTGGTATTTTTTGTCCAAAACAGGCACAGTTGAATTTTCGAGTAAAATGTGGTCTTTTTGGGCCTTTTGTGTGCATTTTCCGTAAAAGTTTGTTTCCACCCAAAAAGTGGTATTTTCCGTCCGACACGGAAGCAGTTGAATTTTCTTGTCAAACTTAGTTTTTCTGGGCATTTAGTGGGCGTTTTTCTCAGAATGTTGTTTCCACGCAAACAATTGGAATTTTTCGTCCGAAACGGACACAGTTCAATTTTTCAGGTTAAACGTCGTCCTATTTGGTATGTTGTGGGCATTTTGCTCAGATAGTCGGTTCCCCTATAAAAGTGGTACTTTCGTCCGGAACGGACGCAGTTGACATTGTACGTCAAACTTGGTCTTTTTGGGCTTTTAGTGGGCGTTTTGCTCTAAATGTTGTTTCCTCCCAAGCGAGTGGTATTTTTTGTCCGAAATGGACATATTTCAATTTTTCTGGTCAAGCATCATCATTTCGGGCATTTTTGGGGCGTTTTGCTTGGAGGCTCGTTTCCATCTAAACAAGTGGTATTTTTTGTCCAAAACGGGCACAGTTGAATTTTAGAGTAAAATGATGTCTTTTTGGACGTTTTCCTCAACAGGTCGTTTCCACCGAAAAAGTAGGATATTTCGTCAGAAACGGACGCTGTTGAATTTTCTGGTCAAACTTAGTCTGTTTGGGCCTTTTGTGGGATTTTTGCTCAGAAGGCCGTTTCCACACCAAAAGTGGTGTTTTTCTTCCGAAACGGATGGAGTTGAATTTTCCTGTCAAACTTGGTCTTTTTGGGTATTTAGTGGGCCTTTTGCTCAGACAGTCGTTTCCACCATAAAAGTGGTACTTTCGTCCGAAAACGAACGCAAATTACATTCAGGTCAAATTTGGTCTGTTCGGGCTTTTAGTGGGCGTTTTGCTCTGAATGTTGTTTCCACACGAGCCAGCAGTATATTTTGTCCGAAACGGACAGATTTCAATTTTTCAGGTTGAACATCGTCCTTTTGGGCATTTTGGGGGCGTTACGCTCGGAGGCTCGTTTCCATCCAAACAATTGGTATTTTTCATCCTAAACGGACACAGCTGAATTTTCGGATCAAACTTGTTTTTTTTTTTTTTGGCACTTTGGGGGCGTTTTGCTTGGAGGCTAATTTCGATCGAAACAAGTGGTATTTTTCGTCTGAAATAGACACAGCTGAATTTCCGGATCAAACTTGGGTCTTTTTGAGTATTTTACAGAGAGGGTCGTTTCCACCCAAACAAGTGGTGTTTTTTGTCCAAAACGGGCATAGTTGAATTTTCGAGTAAAATGTGGTCTTTCCGGGGCTTTTGCGGACGTTTTCCTCAAAAGGTTGTTTCCACCCAAAAAATTGGATTTTTCGTCCGAAACGGACGCCGTTGAATTTTCTGGTCAAACTTAGTCTGTTTGGGCCTTTTGCGGGATTTTTGCTCAGAAGGCCGTTTCCCCAATAAAAATGGTATTTTTCGTCTGAAACAGATGCAGCTGAATTTTCTTGTCAAAATTGGTCTTTTAGGGCATTTAGTGGGCGTTTTGCTCATAATGTTGTTTCTACCCAAACATTTGGTATTTTTCGTCCCAAACGGACGCAGTTCAATTTTCGGATCAAACTTGGTCTATTTGGGCATTTTGGGGGCGTTTTGCTTCGAGGCTAATTTCCCTCTAAACAAGTGGTATTTTTTGTCTGAAACAGACACAGTTGAATTTTCGGATCAAACTTGTTCTTTTTGGGTATTTTGCACAGAGGGTCGTTTCCACCAGAACAAGTGGTATTTTTTGTCCAAAACAGGCACAGTTGAATTTTCAAGTAAAATGTGGTCTTTTTGGGCCTTTTGTGGGCGTTTTCCTCAAAAGTTTGTTTCCACCCAAAAAGTGGTATTTTCCGTCCGAAACGGAAGCAGTTGAAATTTTCTTGTCAAACTTAGTTTTTCCGGGCATTTAGTGGGCGTTTTTCTCACAATGTTGTTTCCACCCAAACAATTGGTATTTTTCGTCGGAAACGGACACAGTTCAATTTTTCAGGTTAAACGTCGTCCTTTTTGGTATGTTGTGGGCTTTTTGCTCTGATAGTCGTTTCCCCTATAAAAGTGGTACTTTCGTCCGGAACGGACGCAGTTGACATTCTACGTCAAACTTGGTCTTTTTGGGCTTTTAGCGGGCTTTTTGCTCTGAATGTTGTTTCCTCCCAAGCAAGTGGTATTTTTTGTCCAAAACGGACAGATTTCAATTTTTCTGGTCAAGCATCGTCATTTCGGGCATTTTTGGGGCGTTTTGCTTGGAGGCTCGTTTCCATCTAAACAAGTGGTATTTTTTGCTCATCACGGGCACAGTTGAATTTTAGAGTAAAATGTGGTCTTTGTGGGTGTTTTCCTCAAAAGGTCGTTTCCACCGAAAAAGTAGGATATTTCGTCAGAAACGGACGCTGTTGAATTTTCTGGTCAAACTTAGTCTGTTTGGCCCTTTTGTGGGATTTTTGCTCAGAAGGCCGTTTCCACACCAAAAGTGGTGTTTTTCGTCCGAAACGGATGGAGTTTAATTTTCCTGTCAAACTTGGTCTTTTTGGGTATTTAGTGGGCCTTTTGCTCAGACAGTCGTTTCCACCATAAAAGTGGTACTTTCGTCCGAAAACGGACTCAAATTACATTCAGGTCAAATTTGGTCTGTTCAGGCTTTTAGTGGGCGTTTTGCTCTGAATGTTGTTTCCACACGAGCCAGCAGTATATTTTGTCCGAAACGGACAGATTTCAATTTTTCAGGTTGAACATCGTCCTTTTGGGCATTTTGGGGGCGTTACGCTCGGAGGCTCGTTTCCATCCAAACATTTGGTATTTTTCGTCCTAAACGGACACAGCTGAATTTTCGGATCAAACTTGTTTTTTTTTTTTTTTTTTTGGCATTTTGGGGGCGTTTTGCTTGGAGGCTAATTTCGATCGAGACAAGTGGTATTTTTCGTATGAAATAGACATACTTGAATTTCCGGATCAAACTTGGGTCTTTTTGGGTATTTTGCAGAGAAGGTCGTTTCCACCCAAACAAGTGGTATTTTTTGTCCAAAACGGGCACAGTTGAATTTTCGAGTAAAATGTGGTCTTTCCGGGGCTTTTGCGGACGTTTTTCTCAAAAGGTCGTTTCCACCCAAAAAATTGGATTTTTCGTCCGAAACGGACGCCGTTGAATTTTCTGGTCAAACTTAGTCTGTTTGGGCCTTTTGCGGGATTTTTGCTCAGAAGGCCGTTTCCCCAATAAAAATGGTATTTTTCGTCCGAAACGGATGCAGCTGAATTTTCTTGTCAAAATTGGTCTTTTAGGGCATTTAGTGGGCGTTTTGCTCAGAATGTTGTTTCTACCCAAACATTTGGTATTTTTCGTCCGAAACGGACGCAGTTCAATTTTCGGATCAAACTTGGTCTTTCTGGGCATTTTGGGGGCGTTTTGCATCGAGGCTAATTTTCCTCCAAACAAGTGGTATTTTTTGTCTGAAACAGACACAGTTGAATTTTCAGATCAAACTTGTTCTGTTTGGGTATTTTGCACAGAGGGCCGTTTGCACCAGAACAAGTGGTATTTTTTGTCCAAAACAGGCATGGTTGAATTTTCGAGTAAAATGTGGTCTTTTTGTGGTGAGAACCAACGTGCACCAACAAAGGATCCGCTGCATGTTCCAATTGGGCCTATTACGAGGGCAAGATCCAAGAAGATCAAAGAAGCACTTAATGGGCTAATTCAAGATATATGGGTTGAATCTAAAGTCATAATGTCCAAGTTAGGCCCAAATGGCAATCAAGGCCTAATCCATCTCATAAAGGCAAGCAAATGGGCTTAGTCATGAACTTAAATGGGCCAAAATATGAGACCCACGAAATTCTACTTATTTATTTTAGTTTATATCATTTTGTAAGACATCAATGCCAATTAGTATTTTTATTTTCTAGTATTGATCTTGTAATAAGTTTGAAAGGCATCTAGGACTTTTGTTCTTGTAGCCTCCCCCTAGGTGTGAAAGGCCACCCACTATCTATAGTAGGGTGTGTTAAAGTTGAAGACTTCTTGTGTGAAAAGGACAACCCTAGGTGTGAAAGACCGCCCCCTATCTAAGGTAGGGTGTGCTTGACCACCCACTAGCCTAGGCTCTCCTTTGTGTTGGTTGCCTATTTAAGAGAGTTGTATTCCATGGGAAAAACACATTACTTGAATAATATATCAGATTGAGAGAGTTTTCTCTTGAGTTCTTCATAGAACTTTTCTTTGAACTTATCAAGAATTTCTTGTGGCGTTCAAATTCTATAACTTCGGTTCGTGATTCCATTATAATCTTTGGGTCGAGGTTTGTTATTTTATACCTTTGGTTCGCGTTTCATTCATAAACGTTGGGTCAAGGTTTCTATCAAACATTCTGTATTTTTGTGTTCTTCCTTTCTTTCTTTTCATTATAAATCCAGATTTTAGATCGATCCTAGCAAAGACACCATAAATTGGTTTCGGGTCTCACTAATTCTTGGTGAGGTGCGCATCATTTGGTAATCAGAGCACGGTTCTAAAATCAGGTTTGATCTATCCTTGTTTTTCATTAATTAGTTTCTTTTATTTCATCTTCAATTCTATTCAGATCTTGTTTAAGTCTTCAATTCTGTTCAGATCTCGTTTAAAGCTTTAATTCTGTTCAGATCTTGTTAAGTGTTCAAATCTGTTCAGATCTTGTTTAAAGTCTTCAAATTTGTTAGATATTATTTAAGGTTATTGTCATCATCATTTAAAAAAAAAAAAAAAAAAAAAAAAAAAAAAAAAAAAAAAAAACAGAAACAAAAAAAAAAAAAAAAAAAAACGAAAATCCTGCAGCCAAAAAGAGAGCATATTCTTCTTGATCGATTCCATAACTTATTCTTTGTGTTGTCCTTGTTCGTTTTGTTTTCTTTCCTAAATTTCATTCTTAGTGAAGTGAATCACAGAGTTTGGATTGTTGCGAGAAATTCTGATTGAGAT